>VJMY01000203.1:0-114474 GCA_009869795.1 Neelides sp. FZ-2019
TAATTTTCAAATTTCTATAAAAAAGTATAGGAACAGAATTGGAAGTTGAAATTTGGTTTTTCTGGGTCTCTCAATATGCTCTTTTGATTGAGAAAGTTTAGAGAAATTTGGGGAGGTAGTGCCCACCGCCAAATGCTCTTTGTCGGAATAATCGCCCATATAGGATCTAGAGATGGGAATGTTCATTGTTTCCCAAATGAATATTTGATTGATTCTATCACATTTTTTCATTTGGCAAAGGAGATCTCATCATTTGCAAAACAATCGTGAGAGTCGATGAGAATACGTAACCAGGCCACGTGTACCTTCACTTTCTCTCTGGATCAAAGGGAAAAAATGATGATGTGGACATTGTGGAGTGGGAGTTTGCACTTTGTGTGCTTAAACGACCAAGTTTGAGTCTGTGGGGGCGAAATTTGGAAAAGTAAAGCGAGTAAATCCTATCCCCATTGCTTCTCATCCTTTCTCCTCCTTTTACAACACACATTTGAGGGTTCTTTGAGCCTAAGCCGGTAATTTGATCTCATACGAAATGTTATGTGAAAAGAGTGATGTGATGATGCGAAGAATCAACTGTTGGCGGTTCAAGCCGGTTTAATCAGGAGATATGTAATTGATTTTTCCAAACGCGTCAAATATGAACTCTAATTCCCTCATAAACTCCTTACTTACGACTCCGTTCTATTTACTATTGTCCATTCGTCACCCTAATTATTTGCATTGCCACCCGACATCGCATTATGCAAAAGGTCGCCGACTTTCCCCGTGGATAAGTCAAAGCCATGCAAAACTCATGACAAACCCATTTTCTACGAATTACATCCAACGGGCAATCAAAATAAATAAACACAAAAACACAAGCCTTTGACAATAACAGGTAAATGAGTAGGGGTTAATTGAGTTTTGAGAATTGGTGGGATGTGAAATTGTGAAGGATACAACATGAGAGATTTTGAATATTTATTCACCGTCGCCTTTGGCGCCGACGATTATGACGACTCGATCGACATCGGAAGACTCGATTAGCCCAAGGAGAAAATACAAAAGGAGTTGAGGATTAAAAGAGAACAAAAGAAGTCATTGGATATGAGCCTAGAATCGCTATATTGACATTGCTCAACTTACGTCAACGGAAAGCAATCAAAAGAGTGATTTTGGTTCAAAGAGTGAAATTACATATTATACATTTATATATACAACTTAGAAAACCTTAAACCCTTTTTCGAGTCACGAAAACCTGAGCGTACACTCGAAATCACAATTGGGCCATTCCATACAGAATCTCACACCACAGAGGCTTTTTTTGAATTTCCCTTCAAAATGAGCCGTCTAGAATACATTATAGTCTACAGTTTCTCTAACTTCTGCAATTTTCCCAGATGATTTAATAATACCATCTTGTAGAGGATAATATATATTCTATATAAATAAGTATCTGGGAAAGTTGAAGGTAAGTTTTAAATGAATTAAAACTAAATACGATTTTAAGATATTTGGAGTTTCAGTGAAATTTACATACATTACTAATGAAAAAACCTGAATGTCTTTTGTACAATTTCTTTTTCAATTTATTTCATTGGCAGTATGTATCCTATCTCATTTGGGCTCATTTTAAGGGTATTGTGCGACAATGACTGCGTAAGGCGTGAGAATCTGCATGGAATGACTCATTACAATACTTTTTTTATAAATACTGGAAAAATTAAGTTTTAATATAGTCTTGTACTATAAAGGGCAGATAATATTACAAATATAAATTAAACATGTGACCTTACATAACTATTGTTTCTCATACAATCTCAGAAAACCATTACCTATGTTTTAGTTGGAAATATTGCACTTTTATAATCAAATCTTTTGGATTGCAAGAATAATGAGCATATTACATCTTGGAATCTCTGATTCTCTGATTGAGATCTCATCATATTCATGAGTCGAGTTTCTATTTTGAACTAAAATTAAAAGGATCTCATTATAATTGTTTGCTTGTCCTTGAAAAATCCTCTTATCAAACACCCATGAGAAAGAACACATGAGGAATTTTGAGCCTATTCTGGACCAAGGAGACTTTCAATTAAATTTTCCCCTCGACTCTATCAAGTATTAAAATCTAGGACGAACGTGAGGGTCTTAAGAGATTTTGGCTTTCCCCGCCGCCGCCGCCGCCACCGCCGCCGCCGCCACTCCACCTGCAACAGGTCTTAAAATAAATAATTAATGCCTCCTACACTTCAGACGCTACGCAGCAACAAAGCCGCAATTCCAACTAATTATGCCACCAAGACTCCTTGTTAAAATCTATTTGAATCCAGTTTACTATTTGCTCAAAGATACTTATAGAAATTACTTGTAAATCATCTTGTTCAAATGAGGAAAATGGGAATTTCTCTCAAAGTCACCTTCGCGTTTACTTATTCGAGCTTCAATCTTAATTAATTTTAAGGATGCGAATATAACCTCCTACACGTTTAACTTTATGTTCCTACACGGATGACTTTTTCTTCTTAAACACATATCTTCCTAAATAATTAATTCTTTTGACGAATGACTTTTTGTTATTAAAATATCGATATTAAAAACCATAGGTAAATTTCTAAATTCAAAATTCCTCATGTTAAATTAATTGTTCAAATAGGTTTATAATGAATATAAACAGTGAAAATCATTCATTAAATTACTTAAAAATCAGATCTTTGGAACATAATTGATAAATTACACAAAATTATTATTATATTTTAATATAACAGCAAAACTACAATTATATTTCCAATGGCCAGAAATTTTTTGACTTGTCTACATATATATATCATTGATCTATATTTAAATATAAAATATATATTGATCCATATACACGTAAATCAATATAGATTCTATATATTTGATCTGCATATTGTCTATATTTTGATCTCTTGATTTCACTTTCCCGTCAGTTTTAACCCAATGGTACGAAATTTGTTTTCTGATTAAGCGACAAATTGTATTTCAGGATATAAATGGAATTCACATTTAAAGGATTTGGCATTTAAGGCTATGAATTTTATTTAACAATTTAAGTGATTTTTACTTTTTATGTTCATTATTAACCTATTTGAACGATTGATTTAACATGAGGAATTTTGAATTTAGGAATTTAACTATATTTTTAATGTCGGAGCAATAATTTATTCGTTTAGGAAAAAATATTTAATTATTTAGGAATATGTATGTTTAGGAAGAAAAAGTCATCCGTGTAGGAACAGAAAGTTGAATGTGTAGGAGGTTTAATATATACCCTTAATTTTAATTCCAATTTATTTTCATATTCCTTGACTATTTCATTTCTTGACTAGTTTAATAACTCATATAGTATATTATATACTCTCTTGTACATTTAAGTATACATTTATATTACACATTTACATAAATAATTGCACACTTTGTAATTATACTTAATTACACTATTGTATTATGAAAAAATAAACTCTTGAGGTAAAAATACACTGAATATTTTACATAACAATTCATTTTTACTATTCAATTTGTATTATTTAGTATCCGTTTGCTAAAATATGAAGAAAGAAATAAACTCAAATTAGTTTCAAAAAAGTTTTAATTACATGTTAGTGAACTTGAAAGAGTTAAATTGGGGGATAATTAGAGTTTATTTTAAATCCGCGTGAAAGTCCGAGTTTCATTGAGGATGAAAAGTTTCACCTTTTTAGAAAAGAAAGTAAGATAAGGAAAGAATTTGAGAGTGACAGGTGAAAATTAGGAGAAGGACAGGTTGGAATTAAAAAACTCGTTTTTCATGTCCAAATTCCCCCTCACGTGTGGAGAAGAAGTTTGAGGGAAGTTTGGAAATATTATTTTTACAATAGAAGGGGAAAACACGAGTATTTGTTTTTAAAACCCGAATAAACCATTTTATTCTAGGTGAGCCAACGTCTAAAAATAGGAATAAGAGGAAGCAGTTGAAGGAAAAAAATGTTCAAAAATCACGTCGATGGACGTTTGAGAGGCGAAATGACGACCACGACGGCGATCTCTCAATAACATGTAAGAAAAGAGAATGCTATTTAACTAGTCTATAAAGATTAGCTCAACAGCCCCGTCCTGGTGTATCAATCAAACCTAGCTATATAAATACATGGGGAACTTATATTGTAAAATATTACATCATAATCTAACTCTTTGGATTATTATTGTACTTTTTCTTCCAAACACATGTGGTATGAAAGGGGTGTTCATAAACTATTTCCTTTCTATATAATTTTCCTTATCTCGGTCAACTTTTATTTCTCGTCATTTCTTGACTGCTTCCTTCCGCACCAGACGTCCTTTCCCCGAAAATACAAAATTGAACGTCCAAGTTCACAATTGTGTTCATAAACTACAAAAATATTATTAATATATAGCATTTATAATGTTACTTAATAAAGTATATTAGAAAGTAAATATTATTGACATTCGTTATTAAAAAATCTTCAAATAGTAAAATCATGCACTTACGATTAGGTTTGTAAAGTAATTAAAAAGTATCACTATTGAATAAATACTTTAAATACAAGTTAGAATTGTACATTTTAATGTCCACATTATATTCATGTAACGAAAATTCAAAATATTTAATAAATCCACTTGAAAAATTAAATTTTAAAATTAAACAGTATTATTAAATAGTCTAAAAGTTCCAATTTGCTCTTTCTTCAAACTAAATTGTGCTCTGCATTCTTAACAATTGATACAAAAACATTGTAAAATAGAAAGTCCTCCTCTTTCCTCAGTTATTTCTCATTGTACGGGAGAAATAATTGTCTACGTAAGAAAATAACTCACTTGCTTTGTTCCATTTTCCCCCAAGTTTCCTTTATATATAAATAAGCGGGTAAGAAAGGATTTTGCCATTTTTTTGCATGTCCTTTGAGCCTCCCCACACGATCCCTTATGTTCGAACTTGGCCATGATGATAAGTAGAATAATGTTGGGCGTAAGTCCTGGTAAGTACACCTTTCACTCGACCCCAGCTAATGCGCTGGGTTTGACGTCATTCCCATTTCGGAGCTCTCGAGGTTTCCCTCAACTTCAAAATTCATGAATTTTCTCTCTCTTGAGTTGAATCTGTGTGTGTTTGGAATGAAAGTGTGGGCCAAAGCGGCCTTTACCTTCACCGCCACTTCGGAATCTCTCGCCGAGACTCAAAGAGGATTTCCATCTTCAAACTCATGAGTTGTTAATGGCCCTCCACTCCAACTTTTTATTTTACCTCGTACTTATGAATACCATTACAATTTGATCAAAACGGACTTTAATTGGACAGTATTTATTTATTTAAGGAATTTCAATGTTCCTTATGAAATCCGCTCTGGGCCTTGGGAAGGTTATGAGTGATGTAGTGACGTGGGAATTTGAACTTCATTAATATTTATTCCATTTTACTAACCACTGTTCAGGCTTCTTTGTGACAATTTCAATTTTAAGTTCCTTTCATTCCACTGTGACACTTGAAGGTCATCTAAATATTTATTCAACTAATATTCAACACTTCATAATTCAATTTCTATGATTGAAAAATAAATCGAATTCTTAAATTATAATGTTTGATTTAAAGATTATGTTTATTAAACTAATTTTGATTCAAAAACTTACAAGATAACTTATAGATTATTGAACAGATTTAATGAATTACAATAAATATAAAGTATTTATAAAATATTGATCAATGAGTAAAAAGACTAGTTACTAGTTCATTCAAATAAAATTGGAATTTTTCAAAGTCATTGAAAAGTGCTATATTTGCCCAAAAAGTCCAAAAAATGTAGCATGGATGGGAATAGATAAAATGATTACATGCGTCTGGTTAACCGTTAATCTAATGAGGATAAAAATATAAGAATTAGGGTTGTTTCCTTGGGCTTCCATTGTGATTTGGTAGAGAATGTGGGAGATTAATGTCTTCTTCGCGATCGACAAATGTCCCTTGATGCCCCGCGGGCGGAGAAACTTTTCTTTCTTCTTCCCCTCACAATAGGAGTCCTTTGCGGGCATTATTCATGGAAGCTGTTCATTATCTCCCGTGAAAGGAGTTGATTGCTTCATTCTCACTCCTTGTGCAACCCCACATACGCAAATAACCCTTTCATTTATTCACAATCCACACCTTGGTCATTCATATCCCTTACTCCGAGACCAACATGACAATCGAGTAACAGACACTTCTCGTCTCTCGAGTGTGCAAAAACAAACGTCTCAGCACAAGCTATGCTTATATAAATACATTGAATATTCTTATTCAATTTTATCTTATACTTTACATAGGTTTGCATCAAGGTAAGTATACTCTTGCATATTCTTCCGCTTCTACACCTTGCAAGTCCTCACTTAATCATACACACAATAAAGTTCCTCGGACTCACATGCTATCTCTAATAATCCTTCTTGGCTATCTACCATGATATCTATTGATATATCATTTACTTATTACGTGACTGATGCCCACGTGGTTTTCCTATTATGTGATTATGTGTATCAATCCTTATTACATAAATTCAATAAATGTCATTTCATGTTTCGTGCTTTATAAAAAATATTTATAACTACATAGTGTAAGATGGCAAACTATTTATCTAGTTACATAGCCCTATCTTTCATTATGCGGTTCATTATGCGGTTCATTATGCGAGTTCTTAAGACCGTCTAGTCTTATGGAGGTCTAAAGAGAAATGTGTTTTTAAATTATACCTTTGTATCTTTTGTGCAAAGTTGGGTAAAAATAGACTGCAAAAAGGGAAAAATTGAATAATGATGAAGGGCTTTAGAAAAATTATTCATGAGCTGATTGTGTTCAATTCACAACATGTATTGTTTATCTAATCTTAAGTAGTGAGCCATTACATATATGAAGATAAATAAATACTTGGGTAAATGCCATGCATTGTTCAATATTTATTTATTGGGATAATTTGAGATTGTAATTAGAAATTTTTAATAAAGGCGAGTTGAGCTCGTAATTGGATATTTTAAAATTGAAGAATTTTCTTGTTTGGTAGTAAATTAATGTAATGAGATTTCCTTTGAACTTCTCATTTGAGAATATTGTGGGAATTGATGAAGAAATATTATTGAATGATATGAAAAATAAATATTTTCCCATTTTCAACATGCAAATTTAATGTTGTTTGACATGACGTGCTTAAAATTTGGGATGAAAAGGTCCTATGCGAAATCCTGGCATTTCCAAAATTTGAAATTCATAAATTGACGTCTCCTTGTTTCTTCCTCAGTTCCGTTTTCCCTTAAGGGTCTTAAGCGAGGTTCAATAATGCATTTATAATGACGATTCCACTCGGAGATCCATCATGCATATTTCTAACGGTTTGGAGATTCGAGTTCAAAATCCCCATTTCCTGGAAATTCCCCATTCTTTGTCTCTTGTTTCGTAGAACAAATTCGCTCATTCTCATTTCCTCGCAAAGAAACTTGAATTTGATCAAGCGATTCATTTAAATAATCTTGAAGGAAATATCAATAAAAATGAGATCATGTGATTCAGTTTTGTTTATTATTATTCTCCCATTGTTTGGAAGTACGTAAGAACTTTTACTCAATTTATTATTTGTTTAACATTATTTCGTTCCTTACTAATCGAAAAAAGATAAAAATGGGAAAGGATGCATAAAAGTATCGGATTACAAATATCTAAATAATGATTTGATTTCCATTATTTTGTTGTCCTTTGTATTTGTTACAACTATTTAATAAATGTTATGTTGAGGCTTATTTTTGAAAATATTCATTTACAAAGTCATTAATTGAAGGAGGTATTTAATGTTATATAACATTTTGAAACAATTCTAGCATTAACGAACAGCAATAAAATCATAGGAAAAATCTCATTTTATTCACCCGGAAGAAACTTTACTGTTCGTAAAATCAAATATGATTTGCAATTGAACAAAACTCGAACAGTAAGACAATAATTAATTGATTTTATATTAAATGTCTTTTAAACTGTACACAGATATTTAAAAAATTGACATACATAACTTTATAATAGTTTAGAACTTCCGGTCTTAACATCCACAATATCTTTCGACAAAATCACAATGTTGGTCCAATGAGAATTGACAGTGCTGTTCAAAATTACGCTGATAATTACGCCCAAACCATGGCCAATTCAGGAAATTTCCAACATAGCGGAGGGCAATATGGGGAAAATATATGCGAGCTGGGCGGATCTTATTCTGCAGATGATGCCGCTGTTAAATGTACTTGCTTATGGTACGAGACCAAAATAATTCAATTTAAACATTCGTATTTAAATGTCTCTTAAATAATTCATATTTTAAATTTTATAGGTATCAAGAAGGAACTAATTATAATGGAGATTATTCATCTTCGACAGGTAAAGAAATTGTTCTTTCAATAAAAACAAATGCTAATAATTTAATTTCTCAATTGAGATTAAAATGGCATTTGTTTATTTAGGACATTATTCTCAAGTTGTATGGAAAGCGTCTGAATCTTTGGGCATTGGAGTTGCCACCGGCGGTGGAAGTACTTATGTTTGCGGATCCTACAATCCGCCAGGGAATGTTTTAGGATCCTTCCAGCAAAATGTTCTCCCTGCTGTTCAACCCGTAGCTTCGGTAGTAAAAGCTAACTGTGGTGGCGCCGGCGGTTCTTCGCCACCAACCGGCGGCGGCGGGTCTTCGCCACCAACCGGCGGCGGCGGTTCTTCGCCACCAACCGGCGGCGGCGGTTCTTCGCCACCGACCGGCGGCAGTTCTTCGCCTCCTCCTGAATATTATTATTATTATGATCCTGATAATTAAATACTTTATAGACTTTGAAATAATGATTAAATAACTTTTATATCAAATTTTTATGTTGTATTATCGTGAATAAATTCTTAAATATTATTTGAGCTTATAATAATAAATATCTAATTTTAATTATCAAATTTTTCGGATTTTCTTGCAGTGGAATTTTTTTGTTGCTCCAACCATAACTCTATATGTGTTTTAATAATTTACTCGTATGATAAAAAAATTAAATCAATTTAAATAGATTTGTGCAAACAAAGAAGATTCTTATAGTTGAATTTGATCAAAGCACGATAAATAAGCATCGCAGCCAATGAATGTCACATATGACTTTAAGACGCTTACAATGTTTGAGAGAATTACTACGAGATATTTAATTAAAGGAATAAATATTAATTGGGAGAGAAGGAAATTTTATTGAAACTGAATGTTTGTTCGCGTGAGTCTCCTCTTTTCCTCAAGTCTTGGTTGAGAGAAATAACAATAAAATCCAAGGTGGAAAACGATGAAAACGTCCAAAGTGTCAGCTGAACATGCAAAGGTCCTTTGACTCCTCTCATTAAAACACTTCTTTCAAATTCACTTTACTTCTAATAAACCCCTCATTAGCATGGAGAAAAATGAAGAGCAAATGAACCAAGTGGATTATTACTTCAACAATAACAATAACGAGAGTTTATTAATTTAACGAGAGCATACATTTATCATTTTTAGTAACAATATATACCAATAATATTGCTCTTATTAATTTCCACCTTAATGTAAAATTTCTCATTTTATTAAACGTACTCATATGCAAGTTGGCACAATGCATTATTAGTTTATTAGCAATTTGAATAGTTTCTAACTATTCCAACATTTCACATAATTATTAAATTAAAAAGTAAAGTAAACAACAAAATTAAAACAACAAAGGAAGAGCGTACAGGCGGATTGACAAGTTAATTAACATTTAAAGCTGTAGGGCAAATGCACTTCATATTTGAATCAAACTTCAAAATTAGGAAGAGAGGAACTTTTCAAACAAATTGCATTTGTTTTAATCTTTCAATTCAGAAGTTCTTGATGAGCGAATGAAGTTGAAGTTGGCGAGAAGAGTTTTGCCCTTGTTTCCAACAATCGAGTCTTTAGGATTTTTACCTAAACAAAATCATTTTTCAAAATTAAATTAACCTTTTTTACATTAGTAAATTAGCATATATCATTAACATACGTGGAATTACTTACTCATTTATTACATTTATTACATTATACATTATTTTATTATATTAAACACAAATTACAGATAATATTATTCGATAGCTATAATTATTTACTATACTGTATAGGCTATAAGCTATAGATATGAAAGTTTAAACACGTACGTATAGGATTAAATATTCAAGCACTTTTAGTAGATAACCTTAAGTACTTGTAACAGAAGCCAAATGAGCTGAAGAACTGAATAAGGCGAGTGAGAGAGAAATTCTCATGTGTTCACATGCATTAGCTCGTCCATCCGGATAATTAAATAAATAATGATCTTCTCTGTGCGTAGTGACAGCAGGTGTTTTTGCGTGTGTGTGATCGAATGCAATAGAAAGTCAATCGTTGGTTGAAAAAACAAGCACACTTTTACTTCATTTGAATCCTAATCAAGTTTAGAAGCTTAAATCTTTCCTTTTGTGATATTCGAGAAGATCTACTTGTCAACCCGGACTTCAATAAAGAACATGTCTCTTGATATTGATCACAAGTTGTTAAACGAGATTTCTTGCCAATAATCCCATTGTCAGCATAAAATCTCATTTGCGTGGATTAATAATAGTGTATATTAGTCCAACGTATAATTATAAACAGGTTGAATTTCAAGTGCATTTGTAAATAGTTTTTAAATGATAATAAAATGTTGATATATTAGTTTTTAATTGCAATTCAACATCTGCATAATACATTATTACTAGATTATATTTCATATACCTAATTAATTGTTTAATACATCAAAAATTCAACTTGAACATTCAAAAGTGCAAATTAATTTGATTTTAAAGTCATTTTTTAAATTTTTAATCATTATATTTAAATAATTTATCTTTCTATTTAAAAGATTCAATAGACTCTAGTGTGTCTAAATCTAAATAAAATTTATAAATTGGTCAAATGGTCATAGAATGAAGTATAAGTGACTTTCTTACCTTTTAAATATGATTAAGAATCCTCTGACTCGCATCTTCAATGTAATCATTGAGGACGGATCTGACGTTCCTAGCCTTCACTTGGTTGTCTTCTTCTCCTTTGCGGTGTCCGATCCAGTGCGTGGGCGGCGGTGGCGGGTGATGAGGATGATGGCGATTTGATGCAAAGTGAAGAGCCGCGAACCAAAGGAAATATCCAAACGGAATGAGAATTACCGGGAGGGCAAAGATGAGGACGTAGCTGAGCAAATTGTTCCCGATTTCGGATCCAACGTCGAATCCCACGGTTCCCAATCCCTTGTTCCCCGGTTCATGTCCAGTCTTGGCAGTTTTTCCCGGGCCGAGATGCGGCGAGGGGATTTCGTGGATGGCTTGGATGAACGACGGACTCGCCGTCTCTTCTCCGGTCACAAAATACAGGGAGAAAAGAAGGATGGAGATGGAAAGTAAATTTTTTTTATTTAACTCCATGGCTCGTTTTGATTTCCACTTCCGTCTCTTCACCTCGCCACCTTGAACTTGACTGGGATGAACAAATTTCACATTTCTTTTTCATCCTCTCCTTCTTCCTATTCATATTCTCATTCTTCACCTGTGAGGACAACAGGGCTCGCATGGTCTTCAAGTATAGCACGGGCAAATTTTTATATTCCTCTATATCTGTATATCAAATATGTATTAAGTATAACCCTTGGTCATATGCAGACACATGGGAGCTACAAGTATTATTACAATAAGCTCTCATCGAGTTTCTCATCAGCGTTTTCTCATATATGAACTCTTCCTTTTCTTTAACCTGGAAACCTAGAAATTAGTGAATAAACTTGTTCTGCCGCGTTTAGAGAATCTTCCACGTTGGTTCCCTTCCATCCTCTCGCACACACCTTCATGTATGGTTCCTATCATTGGAACATCTTTGTACACACAAGGCTCTCCCATTCAGACAAACTCTTTCGCATGGCTTTATACTAAGTAAATACGAAATACTTACCCTTGCTAATATTATCGTATTTTATATAGTAAATACATTTGCTTATGAGTATATTCTTATTATACGAGTATTTGAGAATATACATTTGCTTGGACAGATACAAATTGTTGAACATTCACACAGAGAGCTACAGTGAGCAGAGTTCAATCGAGCACGCAATTTGGATTTTATTCGATAAAATCTTATATGAGTGTAGAAGTTCAAGGGGGATTTCTGCTCATTATTTCCCTTCACCTTACCAGAACGTTTTATTTAGGTTTTATGTATTTCAAAGGCGAATGTCCAAAGCGCATTTGAGTCCAAGAAGCTTTCCTTTTCCTTCACTTTGTTTTAAAGCCGACTTGCATTGTATCCTATCTAGCCAAAGAGAGTAGTTGAAGTTATTTATTGGTCATCTCATTCATTTCTACCTCTCTGACTCGACTTCTAAATCCCTTCTGGCCATTCACCTAGAAAATTGAGACAAAAAGGGTTCAATAATTCATTTAACCTTTTTTTTTACTCGTCTGCTCTCCCTTATACTCAGCTTTAGTGCCTTTAATAGTCTGTATCTGAACAGCGTAGTGTATCCCCAATACATCCCCCATACATGCTGGGGGATGTGTGTAAAAGGAACGGGGCAAGTCGTTAAAAGGACCTTCGCCACTTTCCTCCACTTTGTAATATAATATTCGCTTCTGGGAACATGATATGCCTCTTGCTTAATCTTGAGATCTCCTTCCAGTTCTCGGAGACACATTGGTATATAGGGCTTTTAAATACCTTCTTGGACACCCAAGTACTTAAATAATAGAAAATTTAATCCTCCGTTGAACGTCCACGCCTTCTCTCATTGTCACCTCATCTTACATTGGAGTCATTGGGCATCTGACGAGGTGTAAAATGAAAATGATGAAATTACGGCCAGTAATATTTAATTTATAGACTTGTTAAGTACGAAATTGAGTTTAAGAAAGAGCGGTCATAATTGAATTCCGATTCAAATCTAATTTATTTCCTCAACCTCAATCTTTCATCAAATGTTATCATAAAAACTTGGAAAGGTTAAAGTTCATCATATATTTATGTGAACTAAGACGAAGAACGTAAATATTATAAATAGACCATTAAAGCCTCGTTATATTCGTGTTATAAGTCAGAACTAATATGAAGTGATTTGCCATTTGAGTCATAAATAGAAAATAAAACTCTTGAAAATTGACTATTCAAATATATATGGAAATTTGATTATTCGCTTTCCCCAAATTTTCAAATATTTAGGTTGGGGAAGATGACATAAAAAGGCAAATCCAATTATCCTATCATCTTCAGACACCACACGTGCTGACGTCTTTTTCTTAATGCCAAAATATACGCTCATTCCCACATGATTTTCCTCGCAAATTTCGTCAAAACATTTTTTCCCCAAACAGGTTATTCAATCATGTCACAGTTTAATGTGTGCTTCATGTCCGTAAGGCGGTTATGAATCGTGGTGAGATATTAAGTTAGTCTCAAGAGAAAAAAACTCCGGACCACACCTAATAGTAAACAAGCGCAAGGGAATCACATGTGTAATTCTTACATGAAATTACATGATGATGAACATCCTTTTGTTCCGTCCATTTTCATGACCCAAATTTCCTCTCATTAAATATTCATTTTTACCCACCCCGAAGCCGTTAACCACGAATAAACCAAAACCCATTTAAACAAAGAGATGACGGCTTGACGCTCAAAGCTACAAAGCACACATACATTCGAATATTGAAATTGAACAGAAACCTATTTCTCTCAAGAATGAGAAAAGTTCAGATAAATCTCGTTTTTACCTTAAATAGAGAATTGAATTACGAACAACAAAAAAGAGGGATAGCCATAACAAATAACAAGCTCGTATAACATATGATGAAAATACACAGAGATGTAATGCACGTGAAAAGACCCTTTGCTAGATTCAACTTTCAACTTGTGAAACATTGAAGAAAATACATCTCACTGTATATGGGAAAGGGAGTTTGTAATGGGTAAGTTGATTCCCAACGAGAGTTGAATTTCAGACAAAAGAATTGGGAATTGAAGAAGAAAATCCTATTTTCGATTTATATAAGGATGAACGACTTCACCCTTTGAACAAGGCGAGAGCCGAGAAGTCCACAATACGCATAAAAATAAGATTAGAAATTTAATTTTAAAGGTTAAATACGTCATGTAAAAGTTTTATCATTTCATATATAGTCATGATCATATTATTTACTATTCATATCAAAAGTTCTCATTATGCATTAAAATTCAACTGTATTCATATTTTATATAGTATATTTAATATATAGAGTATTTTTGCAAATGTATGTACACCTAAGCTAATAGTAAGTGAAAATATAAATGGATATCGAAGAAGTATTATCAATATGTTCCACATGAATGTAAATCCGGATTGTGGAAAATATATTTTATTCAAGTTCCATTTGTCAGTGTGTCATGTGTGACGGGTGTTGAAGAATGGTAAGAAGATCGGATGGAATCGGATGTCCTCATTCTCTGTTCCAGGAACCCCGTTCACTCACCTTTTCTCACCCTCATTCCCTCGAAATGAGATCAGGCAAGAGCGAAGAAAATTCCCACTCTGTTTTCTTCCTATTTGCAGCTTGTATCTTCCTTTCCCCAATCTAATATAACCAATTTTACATCTTTGGAATATAAATTTTTCTCGCATTTTCTCATATCAAGGATTAGGATCGAACGTCATTTGAGTGAAATTCGTACGAGCGAACCAATGAAACAACCGCGAGCGAGAAAAAATATTTTATGCGAGTTTTCGATGTTGGATATCAAAATGATATGACGTCAAATTGGTTTTGTGAGATTTATTGGAATTTGGGAGCAAGATGAATTAATTTATTCCTTCGAGTTCATATCAAACATCCTAGTGAATATTTTATAGAAAAGTTGAAAGAAAACATTTTATTTGAAATTCAAAAGCAAAAAATGATTCCGTAAAATTATTGTTATATTACATTTAGGGAATATTTCATCAATCTTTGAAAATCTTATGAATTTCAATAAATCATTGCATGGAAAATTTAAGTCCAATAAAGTCGCTATCCTACAATTCATGTATGATGAATACAGGGACAATTGAAAGCCGCTGCTACTTTTTAGCTATCTAATTAAATTCTGATTAAAATTATCATTATATAATTAATAATTATAATTTCTTTTGGCTTTCTACTAATTTAAATATTTAACAAATATTCTTACTATTTATAATATCCTTATATAATATAATACAATATGATATATTTTTTGATAAGCAAAGCCCAAATCCAATATAAATACAAGGTTCCTCGTATTCGTGAGCCCAATGTCCAATTCAATTGCAATATAAGAAAGAAAAGGGAATAAAAGAGTTGTGTGATGATGATGAGACGAATGTGATTGGGCTAATAGAGAAAGACGTTCAATGGAATTTCTCCTCCTCAAGAGAATGGATAGGTGAAGGGGAGAGCGGCAGAAAGTTCTTTGTGGATTCCGCCTTCACTTTCCGATCCCCGGACAATTTACTGATGAGTAATTAAATTACTTCATAACTCCGTCAATGTCTTCCATATACTCTCTATGTATATATCCAATTGATTTGAGGGAAGTGAATGGGTCCTTTGAGTCTGGTTTTTCACAAACCCCAAACATCAAAAGAGGAAAACTACTCAGGTTGATGAAAGCAATTAGCTACACACTTAGATAAACGTGGAGCATCATAAGCATTTGTCCCATTTAATAAACTTATTGTAGATAGTTAGCTCTAGTATAGCCAAACATGGATAACTCTTATATAGTCAAAAATAGTTAACTCTCATATCCATGCTGTTTATGAGAGTTATGCTCAATTCCCACTAATTCGTGTAATGACTCGTTTGTGTTACATCAGCGGATTTACGTAGGCTTTGCAGCCTCTTGCGAGCAATTCTTGTAAGCGAAGGCGAACGTAGTAAATTATTTCTAATTAATGGCTGATGATGGGGGAAGGCGGTGAGCCGCCCTTGGAGTTAATTCGCGAGGGAGAAGGACTCTAGGTGATTATTGGGCCAACTAGGGCTCGTTGCGGGTCTTTTGAGGGTTGAGGTTTGGGGTTTCCATGAATGAAGGGAGCCGAAGGCTCCTAGTTGTGAATGAAGGGAGGGCGCGGGAGGAGCGGCGGCGCCGAAGGAGAATCAGCGTAGGCGGAGGGCGACCACGACGAAACTCTGGACTTGTGCCGTGCGGGGGCGAGGAGATTATCATTTCTCTCCCACCCCTCCCCGCTTCAATACGGCCAGGAGAGCTGACGAGGACGGAGCTCACCAAATGGGAACATAGTCGCCCTCACCCCCTGCTGAAGTCTCCCATAAAACACACCCTTGTCTAACCACCATTGGCACCCAAGAGAATTATTACAACTTTCCCTCACTTTCACTCTCAAGCTGCTTTCTACTTGGAGGGAAATTTTGAACCTTTGAACTAACATTAACAAGTTAATAACTAACAAGTTAACAACTAACAAGTTAACAATAAGTTAGCAGTGGAATCATAAACTCGCATTAATTAACAATAATGTGCATTGGTCATTCGAACCGACAATTGTTAAAAGAATCTCCTGAGCTCTTGTAAGGGTTCTTAGGGTTCTCGTACAGCGTAAACCAATACGACTCGCCGTTACAGTAAAACCTCGAGTTTTAATTGCTTTCACTCACGTCTGAGTTCAAGAACTTGAAATTATCCTTAGTAAGATGGGAGTGAGCGGCACGCGTGTCCTTGGTTTCCTCCTCGCCCTCTTGCCCTTCATTCTCTCTCTCGCGGATCCCGCCGAAGCCTTTCGAATCCCCGAGAAGAAGGACGCGGTGAAGAAGGACGAGAACTTCCAATGGCAAACCGCCCATCAGAATTTGCTCCGAGCTCCAATTCCAATTTGGGGATTTTTGCCCCAGGAGCCGTCGCCGGGCCCTGCAAAGGCCAAGAAGGCCGTCCATCAGGACGCCCAGGAGTTCGAGGACGAACCTTGGCTCAAAAGGAACGTCGTGGTTTCCTCAAGAAAAGTGGACGAAGTCAAAAGAGCCAACCATCAGTACGATGTACCTCAAATAGGTGAGCTTATAATTAACACATTTTACCTAAGCTTCGTCTAATGAGCCATGAACTCATGCATGACATCATTATCATCAAAGGCCATCATTATCATACTAATACTTATTAGTTATTATCTTATTGTATGGTTAAATAGCATCTTTATTAATATTAATATATATTAATGAAGATTAATATAACTACATAATTAATATGTAATTAAAATAATATAGATTAACATATCCTGTATGGATATTCCTAAACAATGGTTTTTTCTCATGATTTACGCATTCATCCTTTCACCTTTTGATTCAAATCATGAAAAATGCAGTAATGCACACATACAAATTCACCTCGAACCAACCTTGGAAGAAAGTGAATTGGAGGTAATAGAAAAATAATCAACAAATGGATAAAAATCTTAAGCATGAAAGACCGGAAGATACGATGAATATAAGAAAAGGCGAAGATGATTGATATGTTCGGAGAAAAATGACAAAATTTTACTAGGGCATTTTTTCCCTAAATTCTTCAAAATCTCATTTTCTTCAGATCCCACATTTTTCTCACGGGTTTCTCACGTAGTAAATATTGTCCTTGCATTTTTCCTAAGAGAAGTGGCGATAGTTTAAAGAGGCTTATTGACTTCCCAGCTCCACTTCTAGAGAATTGAGAAATTGAGATTAAAGGGAATTTTTCCTTCGAAGAGGAAAGTGGTTCGGAGAAATCAGGAAATCATATCCACTCGCTTCCCACAACTTTCTTAATCACCTTCACTTCGCCAAACTCACCTTATCCTCCCACAAGTACCATATAAAATATATGGTATATACAGTATATATATAGTAGTGTACTCCAGTGAACTCCAGAGAAAACATAGATGCATATTTAGCGAAATGTAATATATGCATTATAATCGAAAGTTTGTGCAAATAACCGATTAGCTTCATGTGTGTGTAGCAAATACTGGGACATTTACCAGTCAAATACTCGTATGCACAGACTATGTACGATATAAGACTTTATTACTTACTTTGTTTCATTAAGTCTTGGCACTTTTTTGAAGAAGTCAAAATCCGAACAAAAAATTTAATATATTCTCCATTGAGTCAAATTACACTCTTTTCATCGAAATATAAAATCTATAATACTAATTTAGACACTTTCTTTAAAAAAGACAATTGAGGTCATGTTTTGGTACTATTTATGAAAAAGTAAAAATTTGATCTTTATTTAATCACTTATTATATATTCGCCATTTAGTCGAATATACTCTTTTCCATCTTTTGAGATCACTAATGTCTTTTTTAAAGAAAGCGTCTATTAGCATTATAAATTTCATAATTCGATGAAAAGAGTATAATTTTGACTAAATGAAGAATATATTACAAAAAATTAAATTTTCTGTTCGGATTTTGATTTCTTCAGAAAAAGTACCAAGACTTAATGAAACACCTGGTACATAACCTGCATGATAAGCCCATATAGTTAACTGATGATTTAAGTGTGACTCACGGTTCAGTTCATTACATAAGAATTATAAGAGTTTACAAGGGCTGGAAATGACTAAAGCATATATTTGTTGATTACTCATGCTGCAAACTCATTTGAACATTAAGGAAATCATGGAACTGTGAATAACTCTTACTCATACATACATATAGCATTATTAGCTAATATTTTAGGAGTCTTTGACTCATACGTTCTCGGAATCATTCCCCTTTCCCCGTATGAATTTCTCCTTCGGAAATGAGCCAACTTTCCAACAAAATAGTTTTATTTTATAAGAGTGAAAACCTGTTGGAATTCAAGGAAAAATCATTATAGAACGGAAGGGTCACGGGCTTCGTGTGTGTGTGCTTAGCTCTGAAAGTAAATCCACCTTAGAGAATAAATACGAGAATGTTGTGTGAGTGTACTTGAGGCTTGAGAAAGGCATTAGAGGGGCTTTTATAGATCTACTTTTATTTGCCTATATAGATACGGGGGTTTCAACACAGGTGTGTTTCCCTGTATAACATTTGCTCAGCTCGACGTTTGCTTAGTCATTCATTTCTCTTCCATCCTTTGCTCTTCATCTTTATTGTATTTAAGCAAGGGAATATACTATACGTCAATATTATGGTTTAGAAGCTAAAGACATTAAAAATTGAGGATATTTTATACCTATACACTTTGCCTCATTTATCTATTTAGCATTTAGTTATAAGTACATTATTAATCATAAGTATATTTTTAGTGTTTGGCCACGTGATGTAAAGGGAACATAGTTGTGTACTTAAGATTGTCAGGTTAATAAATTATTCAATTTATCACATTGCCCTCACTTTGCCAAGGTGCGCCACGATGATGTTTTTATTTCCATTATGCTGAGCCTCCTCTTCTTTCCAATCAATAATGAAATGGGAAAATTAGGAAGGTTATACAAGTCAGACCAAATGATATTCATTTACTTATGAATTATTCATAATTAAGAGCTTCCAAAGTCAAAAGTGATCTTCGCCTCATTCTATAACCTATACATCCTATCTATTTAGCTAGTAAGATTGGGAGTAAATAAGTAATATTGTAAGTTAAAGTAAGTTAGTAGTTAGATAGGATTCATATCCATTTGGAGAATCCTGGGGCTTATTGGCAGTAAGTCGAGTTTCACGTATGTTGAGAACATAAGGAGGTGAAAGTAAAAGGGAAATGGTCAACTCTCAAACTCCGAATGTTCCCCAATATAGGTAAGTTGGATCCTGATGGTTGAGCCAATTTGAGTAATGGGCTCTTCACTTTCATATACAGAGTGGGGGAGATATGAGTCAAGAGAACTTTTGAAAATAAATTGGATTGATTCTTCACGTAATTTCACTCAAATTCCTCATTCTCCACGCAGTATTTTCGCAATTCTTTGAAGGAATTCTTCGCGCGACACGAGTTAAATCACGAGAGGACTTAAAAGAGTCTCTTGCTCTTTTCGAATATTAACTTTTGCATAATTAGAACGACTTATCCTACCAATGAGATTATCCCCATATGTACAGGGCTGAGCAAAGGAAAAAATTCGCATTTCCCCCATTGAAGATGAAAGATCAAAAGTGTGAAATTTCTTTTTGAACATCTTTGAGCCCAATTTTCCAGGAGCAATTCCAAGAAGCGGGAAATATGGTAATTCTTCCTTAATAACTTTGAGCGAGGAATTGAACAGGAGGGATATAAATATAATGATGGGAGAAAATTGAATTTTCCAATAAGTCCACACAGAGACTTCCAATTCGCCATTCGCCATCAGACAGAAGGGAAAGTTGAAGTGAGAAGTTGGAGGAAAGCTAGGATGTAAAAGGTTGAGATCCTTTTAACTTCCTCAGCTACTTGTTAACGACATTTGGGAAGATGGGGGAGGAGAAGCGCATTTCTATTATAACACTACAAAAATATCCATGTTCAAGCATCTTCCATGTTCAAGGGGAAAGCATAGAGAAAGCCGATGTTCATAGGTTAACTTAGGCCAAGTCTACTCAAACATGTTGGCGGATGAAGAATAAACAAAAGGAATTGTAAATGGAGGAGCGTCTTCGCTATGCTCGCTATCATACGCCCTTACACTGAGCTTAGACGGATTTGCACACATAGGAGATGTAAAGGATGTTCGGAGGGGATATATGGGGATATAGTAGTTAAATAACATGTTTGAATGAAGAGGGGGAGCGGCTTATCTTTACCAATTCGCCCTCACGGCCCGCTCATTCGGAAGTCTTTTTACTTCAAATATTGATCTTCTCCGCCGACTTCCCCACCGCTAACGACTGGGACAAAAGGAGGATTTTCCACTTTAAAAAACTGAATCTCTAATTGGCTAATGGCCCAATCATCCGTCATTTCTCACGATTTTCCACTATTTGTAATTCGAGCCTATTTACACATTATGAACGATTAATTACTTAATTATAATAAATACCTTTTAATCTAATGCTTCAAAATGAAGAAATAATTTATAAAAATTTCATCGTTAAACTTCAAAGTAATTCTTATTATTTAAAAAAAATTGACAATGTGATCTACAAATATTGAATTATAATTTAAATTATAAATTTTTAAATTAAAAAATGTTTCAAAATAATTATCACTAGTCTTAGACTTTAATTGGCCTAAAGTCCCTAAATACATGGTTCCTTTTCTATGTGAACTGAAAGGAGAAATCTGTTGAGCCTCTGTGTTAGGGAGATGCAAGGGGAAAAGACTTTTGTATGGAGACGTGTTGTTGGTGTATTGTAGTCAGAAGATAATTGGGCCTTTATTTCCCCCTTAATTTGCATGAGCGGAGAGCGAATCGGCCGTTTGTTCCCGAGTAAATTAGAAGTGAGCATTTGGAGTCCGCCTACGCCCTGTAGGTAAATAGATTATGGTTCGAGACTTGTCCTCCCTCGTCTTCCTCCAAAATTAACGACGGCCCCTCGGGAGACCTACAAACCTCCACGAGATTAGAAAACTTTCTTATTAACTCCTCCTCTGATAACGTCAATTGAGGGACAGAGACGAAAAAGGGCCAAACACACACACAAAACTCTCACCAGCGTACTTTCCTCCATTTACGGCCTAGCTCTCCAACGACGGCTAAATGGGCCATGTAGGAAAAGGCTCTCGGTGAAATGGGCAATAAGACTTACACTCCCATACTCCACCCACAAGAAAATGAAAAAAATCTTATTTTTACTCAATCTCAACTATTCAAAGGAAATAAGGACATAAGGGCGGGTTAAGGCCCAACAATAAAAAGCCTTATGGTCTTTTGATCCACATAACTCACCCTATAACAAGTAGTGGAATAATAAAGACTACAGCCCCTTATATCCCACTGTATATCCCCTTGTATCGTATTATATCCCATTATATAGGGCATTGGGGTTTCTTGGAAGGCATTTGAAAAAGAAAACTTTTCCATTTGGATTTAAAAAGGGCGGAGGTCGTGTCATAAGGATAATTGTTCTTTATATCGCGAGTCCCCTCTGGACCGAGAAATCCTCATTGAGACGGTGAAAGAGAGAGAAAGTAAATTAAATTGAGAAACTTCCTCCTTCTCTCCCAATTATCCTCAACTTACATCAACGAGGAGCGCCATGGGCTAAGAGAGGAAACTACCTTCAACGTCCTCTTAACAATCTCCCACTTTCAAACAACAATTCTAGGAAAATCCCACTAGAGAATCTCATCCAAGGCGAGGAAAATAAAATACTCTGGTGGCATTTTCCTTCCTAACTCTTGACATTATTACCTTCATTTGGCCCTCTTATGTATAATGAACCTTTATAACAAAATTCATCGTTAGACGTTCTAGAACGTGGGAATAAATTGTTCCGTGCAAGGTTCGCGGAATGGTCACCGCCACTCAGCTCATTAATACAAGAAGCATTCATTTAATACATCCGTGCATTTTACTTATTATGTATTTTCCAAACACTCCCACACCTTCCTGGACTTTCTAATTAATTAATTCCATATCCTCAGCCTCATTATTAATATAAAACACATGTTCCAAACTCATGTGTAACTCAAACTTTACAGAACTTTACTCTTTACAGAAATTACCAACTCAAAGTGAATAATCACTTTATTTAGCAATTAAACCCAAATATTAAGGACCATCCAAACAACCCAACTGCCTACTCGCTACTTTACATAAATTTAATATTTTAATTATATTAAGTTAATTTTAATTTACTCATTAATTATATATGAATAATGCAGATGCATCATGAATATTGAAAATGTTTTTTTAAATGCATCCATTCATTTAAATTATCTTGATTCTCTTCTATTCTAAAAAAATGTATTGCAGTATACCGCCATAGCCATAAGCATTTATAACAAAGATCCTTAATGGAAAAACTTTCATTTACTAAAGAAAAGGCACAATGTAGTTGATTTTATAAGAATGTTTACCCAGTTTTTCCCTCTATCTATCATATAGAAAAGAAACAACAAAAAGTATATTATAGGAAAGAAAAGCAAGAGCTTTTGGTATTGGAGTCGAATTGAATGAAGAGCATGGACTGGGTAAATACACGAGAGGACATTGTATGGCGGAATGTGTTTGTTGTGAGAATGTAAGTTGTTTCCGCAGAGGAAGTCCCTCCACTCCCGCTCAATAGACTTTCTTTCCCCTTCTGAATAATTAACCAAACTCCTTTCCCTCTCCCGATAAGGAATTCCCTCTCCAATTTTAGAAAAGGAACATTAGCCAATCAAACTTGTCAACATGACATTTCATATACATTTCATATATATGGAAAGATATAGAGCGGATTCGCAGAGAGCAACTCGATAAAGCCGATATGGCCCACAAATGACTTCTCATATCAACTATTCATGGGCAACTTTCACTCACGGCGCTTATCTCCTGCTTCTATGTTGATCGAGACGGCTCATATGCGACGTCTTTTCATGCTATAAATAGATGATACAGTATGAAAATCAAATCGCTATCGATATTTTTATTCCTATTGATATGTATCATTCTTCCTTAATGAATTATATTTAACCGAAGTTGATATCTTAATATAATTTTATATATTCATAATAAAATATATTAGGCTGAGAAATGTTTAATATGCGTATTATTTATTGATTATTGAGCATATCTGTTTATTGTTATTGCGTAAAAAAAGAATATTCTCCTTTTCTATGAGTTTCATAAGAGACAAATTTCCTCATATTTATTTACTATTTTCATTGATTCATTGGTTAGGGCTTCTAATAACATTCTTAAATATTAAAAAATAGCATGCTTTTTATAAATTGTAAGTTAATATAATGAAATTATCGAATATTTGTCGAAGACTAAAGATACGATATTATCATTTTATCTCTAATATTGGAACAATAGACTTCTATGTAAAGAATGAGATATTCATTATATCATGGATTTATATCTACTTAGGTATACATTTTATGATAAAATGATAATGAAGACCTTTGGGAACTTTGCATATTATAACGTTAAACCCCAAATGGCACATATCGCTTAAGCCAATTAACTTTCATAGAATATTGATGATTTAAAAAAGAAGGACAGACTATATTGAATTGAAGGTTCAACTAAAGGGGAATTTGTTATCTAAATAGGATTGTAAACGATGGTTCAAGAATAGACAGACATTGCATTATCTTTTTCATTAAGTTGTTAAAAGACTCAAATTACGCTTCCATATTTTCCAACATGTGAGGACTAGGAAAGGTCGTAATGGGATTTTAATCAGAGTTAAAAGCATTTAATGCCTCCTTTTTATTTATTTCTTCCAAATGCTGATGAGTGGAGACATAATCGACAATGTCACGTTACTCCTTATTTCCATTAAAACTTAACGGGGAAAACAATAGGATTTCTTTTTGACACTACTACACTCGCTGTGCGTGACAAATATGCGTCATTCATATTTGTCCTCATTTTCATTATTTTTCCTAAAAGCTATATGATTATAAATACTTAATAAAGCTAATAATAGTATAAAGTTTAAAATTTAGTTATATTTAATAATTTAGCAGTACATATTTAGTAATATAAATTATTACAAAATATTGAATTTAGTTTTAAAAGGCAAGTATTCTTTATAATATCTTTATATCCATGTCTTTATAATATATTAGTAGCTAAATAATTTGTTAAGAGTCTGATTTCTGAATATACAATATCTCTTAAATGTAATATATTTTGTTTAAAAAGTAAAAATTGATTTGTACTATAGATGAATAATAATGATAAATTACTTAAAATCTTGTTATGAGACTTACTTGACTTATGTTAATCCCTTTCAATTCTATTAACTAATTCTTTTCAAGTCTAAAAGATAAAAGAATTAAGACAAGACATTAAAATTAAAATTGACGAATTGTTTGATCGAGGGATCTGCGAACCAAAATCAATACTGCAACAGTTGAGAAATGACGCAAGGGGCCTGGGCATAAACAAGTTGGAAATTATTTGACAAGACTAAGATTACCAAATATAGACGTTCCATCTCAATGGGACATTTGTGAAGAAAACGGGAATATTCCAGAAAATGAAGAATGCCTTAAAATATTGATTTGAAGACAATAGCGCTAATCATTATTTTCGATTTTTTTATTACAACGAAAGGCTAATTTTCCTTGTTTTTAAAAACAAAATTTTGCAAAGGCGTAATTGTATTACATATGAATTATAATTGCAAAATGAAATTAAGTCGTTTACTATATAAATGATGTACATTAAATATTAACGTAGCATTAAACTCAATTTATAATATAAAGCGTTCAAG
Source organism: Neelides sp. FZ-2019 (assembly GCA_009869795.1). Classification (NCBI taxonomy): domain Eukaryota; kingdom Metazoa; phylum Arthropoda; class Collembola; order Neelipleona; family Neelidae; genus Neelides; species Neelides sp. FZ-2019. Next base: position 25,325 of record VJMY01000203.1, read on the forward strand.
ATTGAAGTGGATTTTGATACGAATTTTATTTTTATAGTTAGACTCTTGATAGGCCCTTAGCCAGATATTCCTTCGACTTCCAACGTTGATGTGCGGGGGAGCTAAGGAATTGAAGGTGACCAATGACGCAAGAAGGAGGATACCACCCATTGTTAATATATCTCTTTTCGAATCTCAATTAACTCTCACCCTCTCCATCAACCCATCAATCGAGAATTCATTAAATTCGTAAAATCCATTGATGTTCGCGTAAAATTAGATTCCTCAATTTCCCGTAATCGATGTTTGATTTAGGCCTAGCGTAATAGTGTTTTATTATGTTAGAATTTAGTAACAGTTAATTTTCCTTTAGTTCCTGAGTCTTCTGTAATAAGTGGGAAACATGAAGTTGAGCTTCCTTATTTTACATTAAATTTCTTGGAATAATAAGGGTGTGATAGGAAGAAGTAATGAAAATGAAAGATCTTTATATTAATGACAATGACATAAGATACATCACCCCTTAAGCTACTTACTTAACTTCATCTTTCGTATACTATTTATACACTATGCACCATATATTATTCCTTTGTTCTCTTTTGTATGGCCAAATGAATTATTCGCACGGAGGTTTAATAAGAGGAGAAGTTCCTCATCATAATTTACGACAATTTGGAATTCTTCTTAAGCCCTCCGACGCGACCTTTTGACTCTCACCAAATTCGAATTCAAATGATGATAAAGAGAAACAAATCCTGAGTTATGACGCCATTTCACTCTCGCTCAGCAAACAAAACCTTCAAAGCACTAAAATCAAATTAACGCAATATTTCCCAATTCCCTCTCGGGCTGGGGGAATAAACGTTCATTTTACAACTTCTCGTTTCACTCTTCCACAAATAAGATAATAAATACGTCCTTTCCATCCACTCACCAAATCCCGCGTATTTGCAAAGAAATAAACTCGAATTACGATCAGTAAAATGAGTAAAAATTTACCTATCACAACCTTTAAATCTCAATGCTTCTAAGGATAAACGTGCCAAAATTTATACAAAAGATTAAACCAATATTGAGCAAATCTGCTAAAATCCTTTGCTAATTCAATCTATTCTTATTAGATTCCACAATGAGGGGTAATAAAATGAAAAAGGGAAAGTCAATTGACTTGATTGAAAGATGATCTTCAAAGATCATGAAGGAAATGAACAATAAAAAATGAACTTCTCCCCTATAACGATCCATAAATCCCTTCATATAAGATCAAATTAGAGTCAAATTTAAAAAATAGGAAGGTAACGAGATTTGTTCATCTAAGGAATGGCGTCATTCCCTCGATCCCCCGAGACGGATTTTTTGTCAGATTTAGTCAAGTTGAGGAGATAGGTAATTGGAAATGCCTCTTCCATTTCACAACTCAAGGTGAATTGGGAGAAGATGAAGAGGAGAGAAATTCAAATGGACTTCCTCCTTTCAAATATCAAGAGGAAATTCTTCCCCAATCGTCATCTATCAAATTCAAAGACTTTCCCTTCTCCATTCCCTTATACTTTTCCATATCTCACTCTTCTCCACATCTCCGTCTCCAGACTTCTCCACCAAAAACACAAATACATACGACATAAACAGAACAATTCTCAATGCGTCACGGTTACTTTTATTGCTTGCACGGCGTATGATGCCTTGAATGTACACATTACTGTACAAACATGTTCTAAATAATGCATAAAATGACGCATATCAACATCGTGAGGGAAATCCGTATGTCCGCTATGCTTTGCCGATCTCATCTGTATTTATGTTAATCTATTGTTTGAATTGACGAAACTCCTTTTCTTAAAGGCTTGGAATGTTGGAGAGAAAATTGAAATGTCTTTTCTAAGGTTTTCCCATGACATACTGAGCGAAATGCAATTTTCCTCTTCACACACTACCTGGACTTCCATCTCAAATTTGTTTTTGTCTTTTCCTACATGAATATAAATATATTATTTATACTAGTGATATGTGAGGCTTCAATTCAATTGTTTTATTCGAAACATGACTCATGTCGTGACTTTATAAAGTCTTTATATCTACTTATACATTACTTAGGCATCTTACAATTGATTCTACAATGAATTTTTCAAATGTCTAATATACTGTAAATACAATGACTTGTTGCGTAAACGTTATACAAAAAAGTATAAATGTATGGTATTATATAATAATCCAGATACAAGCTATTATACGCAAATACTTTTTAAATTCGATATTTGATATCAAGACGTTGACTTTTAGCATGAAGAGCTGAACTATAGTATAGTTTGTCAAAAATTCATTTAATCCTTTGATATGTCGACTTTTGACCTTTCAAGTAAACAATTTCCATTTACAATTTCCACGATGTAAAGCTGCTATTAATATTAATAAGGCCTTTTGTACTCATTTTTTAACTCTCGTTTGACCCTAAAAGAACTCCCTTGGATTTCATATGTGGATGTTCAATGTTATAATGCCTTGAATGTTCTTTTTCTTCATTTGAACACTTTTGTCTCCTTACTCTTTTATTTCTATAACGTTTGCCTTTTGTATCTTCCATTTCCTCTTTTAAACCCTCCAATGTCTTTTCCTATCTCACATGTGGACTTTTGAAGATGTGATCCCGAGCAGCCACTGAATCTTCCTAGGTTATCCTTAAGTGATCTTTAAGCCCCTATGAGCTCATCCCTAGGATATCATCTTTAGGATGTAGGATATCCTAGGAGCTCTTGAGGAGCTCCATATGATCAAAAATGTCCGCCTACTTATGATCCTACGGTTATCCTAAAAATGATGTACTACATCCAAATTTCGACAAAGTTAGGACCTATATTGAAGCTTATATTAAGATTACTTTGTGGTATCTACTACCATCCCAAGAATGATATATATATATATTTAATAATTAACACCATCCCAAAGCTATATATTCATTTATCCATTTCCCAATTCACCCCACATGTATTTCGAAGTGCCCCCTTTGACCTTTCTAATGACTAATGGGATTAATAGCGCTAACATTGGGAGATGTTTATCAATTTTCTTGTCATTGTTAATTGGAGCCTTTTGTCATAATTCACATTGTTTAAATAATAAATATTCTTTCGCGGAGATTTATATGGGGGAGACAAATTGGAGTTATGGAAGAGGTTAAAAAAAGATGAAGGGAATATTTGAAAATGAGTAAATTGATGGGCCATTTAATGGATTAAGATAATACACGTTGAGGCTCAAATGTTCGTTGGAGCTCTTCAATTCCTCCCACGTCTTTGAAGGTGAATTCCTAAGAGGAATTGAGTTGGGTAGCTGGAGAGGATTATAATCTATAATACTTTCATCCATCCGAAACCGACGTGTTCGGCTTATTGAACAATTCACTAGGAGAAATATCATAGGGATTCAGACGCCTTCAGCTCGTAAACTCAAGAACTTGACATGTGGAATCATTGCGCATTATTAAAAACCACGTCAAAGCTCCATGAGCTACATGTTCATCCGTTCACCTTATACATTACATTACATTTACATTGCATTTATATTACATACCTAATACATTTACATACATTTTATGTATTACATAATATATATGCAAAAAATTATCATTATTTTTCATCTTTCATTAGTGGAGATTAAAATGAAGCCAAAGTATAAAAATGGATAGTTAGGAAGCGTATTACATGATAAGTTAATTTCTTGAGAGTGGAACATGACGAGTATTTAGTTCCCCGTGTAATGAAATAGGGGAAAGTTGAACCAAGAGGATTTGCCATAAAATGTCTCGAAGCCGTAAAATCTTGTCCTAGTAAGACGGGAAAATTATCTTCTTAAAATCCTCGAAATCTCATCCGCTTCCTTAATAATAACTGAATAATATCTCGATTTCAATTTTCAAATCCTATATGAATCAATAAAAGCTCTGAATCCTCACATTGAACCTCAATTCTCTCACGTTTGAACCGATGGGGGAATTAGATTTTCCTTGTGAGAATCCAAGGCATTTCTAGGTATTTGTAAGGGAAGAAGACGAAGTTGACAGAAATGTGGCAAAAAAATGTAAGGAAATCACGGTGCTCATCCCCATTTTAATAACTCAATTGGTCCTACGGGGTGAGTGGCAGAAGGGTTGAGGGTAAACGAGGGCGGGGTTCCCTCATTGATATTCGGGGTTGAATCCTCCCTTCCGCCCACGCGAGCCGACGAAGAAGTTCGAGAAGCCGAATGTGGTATTTTCGGAGTCGAAGGCGCCGGGATGTCCGGTTGGCGGAGAGCCAAGGCTCGATGACGTCGGTTCGGAAAGACGCCTCAGTCACGAGCATCACCCCTCCATTCACAAAATCCACAACCCCTGGCCTACTTTCACCCTCACGAATACTCATCTCCCCATACAAATGCCCCATTAACAACTCGCCTATCACCCTCATAATTCCCCAACTTCGCCACGTCCCTCTTCACGTCATATTTACCAAGACCCGAGACGGATTAAACAAATCTCATTTCCTCCAATCCCATAAACAATCAAATGAATAAATTTCCCCTCCTATACTTTCACTCGAGAAAATTGAATCATAATGCTTTTAACCATCCTTACATACATTTATTGCCTTCTATAAAATTGTTAAATGCTCGAATTGCTTTTATTTTATCCTACCATTTATATGTATTAACTATTTAGGTATACATTGTCGTGTCATTAAACATACTAACAATTACACTTGTATTAAATATACTTGTTAAGTTTAATAATTGCTTTTGTAAGTAAGTTCCACACTGTTATATATGTATGAAGGTATAATAATGGATAAATAAGATTTATCTATACACATTAAGTATTTAAATTCTTATGTACGTATAACCGACTGTACTCGTTAGAGATTTATATTTAATAAATTGAATCTCGAGAGGAGGGGCAGTAAATGTAAAGGGAAGGACATTAAATATAAAATACGTATGTAATGGCGAGAATTAAGTGTAGGAAAGGAAATATGATAATTAAGTAGTGAGTCTACCCGGGTATCAATGAACCTTCCCTTCCTCCCCGAACTCCTCCGGAAGAACGAATGGGAGGAATTTATGAGCTCATACCCTCGAGGAGAAGACTCATATCCATAAAACGGTCAAAGTAATATTACTTCTTATATAACCCACCTACTCATCCCTCAATCCCCTCTTCATCCACATAGCCTATATAGCTCAAGTAGGTATATCTTCATTACTATTCCCGATTTCCATCTCCTGTCTTGAAACATTTCTCCAGTCTCATTCACAAATCTTCCATTATGTACGATCTCTCTCTTTATGCATTGTGGCCATTGTGAGATCTCCTACGTCCGAGTTTATACAAAAAGCATGTAAAAGCCCTTGATGTCATTATACCCCAGAATGTCCTTTTATATAACTCAATGGTTAATTCCTCCACTCTGCCCGGACTGAGTAAAATGAATGGGACTTGTAAAGGATTTTATAAGCGAAGGTACATTGAGAGATTTGGGCTATGATTATTCAAGTATGGAGTCTTTGTAACAGCGAGTCGTTGGATAAGTGAGTCTGCCAGATCGCGAGATGCGAGCAATATATTTTGAATGATCTCTGATCCTCGGATCATCCTCTTGTATTCCAATCCCTTTATAAGACTCGAAGACGTCCAATTCTCTACGGGAGATATATGGGAAAAGGAGATATAAAAAGTAAATGGTTTATAAAAGGGGAAAAGTAGAAAAGTAACATAAATATCCTATTACCCGCTTTCGTATATAAAGAACTGTCTACTTCTGTACGCCTGTACGTCTGAATGTAAGAAGTATAGTTATAAGCTGTATGTACGGAGATATTCAGTACGAGAAATATAAAAGCATTTCTCTCACACGTTACCCCACATACTTTTATCACTTTATCTTGTATATCTCATATTATTTCGTTAGTAAGAACTTACGTAAGCATTAACCTCCTATACACACTTACGTACATTCAAATCCACTCCAATTTACGTACAATTAATATCTGTACTTTCTTCTTATAAAAACTTCTTTGCTGGCGCTATATGCATAAATGCATATGACGAACAGAGCTTTTAAGATACTTTATATAAGGTGCATAGTCTGTAGTATTCAATGTATGTATTGCTTGCTATATGGCGAGTGGAAGGAAGTAGTAAGTAGTTTTATTTGATATAAGCCCAATGTATTTGCAAGTTTGTATGAAACCATAAAAGAATCTTCTTTTACTGATTTTTTGCCCTCGTTCTTTTATAGGGCGCTTGAGTGTACAAAGTTCTTCAGGGTTCCTTTTTTTAGAAACGGAAAGCACACACTTCAAATCCGATATAGTATTTACATGTTTTTTTTTTATTAAACCTATTTTTTACTTCTCATGAGAGATTGAAATTAGGAATGATTGAAAAACAAATATTTATTTCGTGCCTGGTCATAAAAAATACATTTAATCGGAGGAGAAAAAGTTTTGTCAACATGAAAATACGTTTTATTTAGAACTTTCTCTTCACACGGCAAATATGCTTTTGGTCCTTTGTCGAATACACCTCCATTCAAGCCCACGACCCAGGAAGTGCTTATGTGTTGAAACGTAAAGAATAATAGAGCTTGATAACAAAGGAGTTGAATTAATTAACCCGAATTTAAATTCAATTGCCCAGAGCTCTTTCTCCATGAAAGACTTCCTCACGCTCGGGCAGCGGAAGGAGGTCATATGAATACGCCAAAAGTGTCATTATCCCTTCAATTCCCATCAAGAGCTTCTGGTGGAGTTTCACCCATATTATCTCGTAATTACTTACACATACACACATTATCGTCATTACGTAGGTTTCTTCAACATGGATAATCGGATAATCAACTTTCTCTCTCGCGATGGAGAAAATCGTTAAAGGTCTATATAGGCAATTTGTGAGTAAAAGCAATGGGAAAAGGCAGAGTCATGAGAAGGATTTGAGAATATAAATTATTCCTTCATTATTGTCTTAAATACCAAAAGGGTCGAAGTCCATGATTCAAATAATAATACATTTACTTGTAACTATTTTATTCAAATGTCCAACTTTAACCTTTAGCTTCTCTTTTACGTCATGCAACTGGGAAATTGAAATTCTTTATATAATATATAGAATATATTGAATTTAATATCTTTTAACGCTCTTACTGTCATTATTATCTATTCAATTAAAGCCAAGTTCATTTGAAATGTGAAATAAACCTATCGCTGAGAACATGAAGAGATAGACATTTTTTCATATTCGTACTATTATGTATTATATTATACTTTAAAAATCAGACATTATTCATGATATTTCTGCCTAATCACACTATAAGACAAACAAGCTAACTAGAGTTAATTCTCAAAAATATTTAATATTTAAATTAATGTACAAAATATTAAACGGATTTTTAATTTTTTGGAAATTCATTGTTTCATTAAAAGTACTTGATTGGCTAATTGTAAGAGCCTATAAGAGCTAGCTTATAAGCGAACTATGGTAAAAGTAAATTAAATCAAAAGCTTCAACTTGTTCGCTTGTGATCTCATCGAGTTTTTCATTCAACCTTTAATTCGAGCTAAATGGGCGTAAAGAGTTGTTGAGGTGGAAATCATTCGATTGTCTCTTTCCTCATGAGGTCAATGAAGCTTGTGAAGCGCGTAATTGGTGTAAATTTAGCTCCCAGTCTCATATGGAAAAGATAGGAAAAGGTCAAACGAGGAAAAGTTGTACCCGCACACAATCATACCCTCGCTTTGAATTATACTTTCTTCATAAAATGAGCGTTAAAAGACAAAGGTTGCTAAATGAAATTATTAGTCCTAGAGAGGAGCCAACGTCATTTGTATGAGTGTAAACTAACGGGCGTAAATTGATTAATTGGTTCTTCCCTCAAATCTCATTTCCATTTTCTGAATCCATCTCCTCCGTTCTTTCCGGCTCATCTCCCTTTGAATTTTAACGAGCCAGGTTTGAGGGAAATTTATTTATGGAAATTAATATTCATAATAAAACACGAGTTTCCACTACACTCCTAGCTCAAACCCTCCAAATGAATTATTCCACTAATAAAATTTAATTCAAGTCCTAAGGGATTGGCCTTGAATTTCGATGAATAAATTCAAGAAATCAAGTTGAAGAGATTTTAAACTGTGGTGGGAATTGGAAATGAGGAGTTATAGAACATATAAAAGCTATATAACCTTACCTAACTAAGTTTACTTTATATTCATAGGAATTTTGTATAATATAGAGATATGAAAATGTAATAATATTATTGGAAATCGTGTATGAATATGAATGCAAATATAGGAGAAAGTTGGGGGAAAGAAGTTGAGTTTTTATGGGCACAAGTCTTTTGTTCTCCACTTTCACTCTTCTGGGAATTTTTGTTTGAGTGGGAGGAGGAAAAAAGATTCATTCCTCGGACGTCGTTTCATGTTCTAACTTTCCCTCCGTGCTTGGACTCTGGCAAGGGAGATTTTTGAAGGAAATTCGGTTCTTGTGTCATCTTGGAAGGATGAATGTTGTTTACATTGTCACTGCGTGGGAAAAAAGTGTTTTTCCTCCCCCAATCTCAGAATTGAGCCGAGAAGTTGAGTTCAGCTGACAAGAAGATTGATACGGGGGATTTTCCCCTTTTACACTCACAGGAAAAACTTCCTCTCCTTCCTAAAGAAGAAAGGAAGTGGAAAATGTGAACCCGGGTCACTCAATCATCCCGCAAAACGACGTTTTACGTTCTCTTCTTAAAATTCTCTCCCTTTGCTTCTTCGCCTCCCTCAAAAGGGCCGAATTCTCCCTCACGCTCTAATGAGTTAATCCTCCCTAATTCCTCAAAGTTTCCCAGAAAAAGCTCCTTTCCACACCCACTGCCATTTCCCACAAAAACTTTTATTCCAAGGTAAGCCGCTAACTTAATACGACCAAGTTAATCAACTTATACTCTATATGTAGTATGACACGATGAGATTTCCTTCTATTTAATATAGTATGACACGAGTATAAAGGAACTACGCAACGAGTCTCTTCGTATGTATGACAGAAAGCAAATGCACAATGGCTCATTGTCGTAGATTCCATAACTTTCAATTAATGACGTAAACGAAGAATCAACTCGCCCCACACCCATACTTATGATAAGCGCAATTACGTAATTGTCCGACCTAGTCCGCTCCACATGCTCGTAATGACAACTCACTTGCGTCCAAGTCATCTAATCACTAAATAGCACCTAAACTAAATATTTGCATACGTGAAATAATCTCCTTGTCGTAAGTATCAATACAATGAAGTGCATTTGAAATACACCTCAGTATACATTAAATACAGTATTTCACTTGATTCAGCCCGGGCTGTGATTGAATAAAAAGTGGGTCTGTGTGGATATTTTAATTTTCCTTCCAAGCACCCTCTTTAATTGATGTGTGTCGTGGGAGGGGAAATGACGCAAGAAGGGAAGCGGACACCCAGGGACTGTAAATCATCTTCTTTCCATTATGGATCCATTAGAACTCACCTGCCTGGGCTTCTCCCTCTGCTTTATGAGTTCCCATTAGCCTTCCCCGTCAGCCTCACCGAAGATCCCATGCTGGTTATTATTTTTACTCTCCACATAAATCCCACTTCCTTCACACTTCCCAGTCTCTCAACCTCAACACTTTCCTACTTATGCCCAAGGATCATCCTACGAGATGAGTTATTGAAGGAAGAACAATCCCTCCAAATAGCGTACTATTTTTATAAATATTCTTTCCCCATGTTCGTATCAAATCCCTTTCCTCCCACATTTTCATCTCGAGTCATAAAAACTCGTAAAGTGTTTCATGTAAATTCTCTATACATTTTCATATCATCTTTCCTCGGTGTAATAAGTAGAAACAGATATGACTCAATATAATAAAGTATTGCATATAGCTTTAAAGTAAGAGAAGAAATGTTCAAAGGACGTAAGACTTAATAGCCAAGAGGTGTGAAAGCGGAGGTGAAAGGCATATCCATATTAAATCCAAGTGGCTCTGGGAAATAAAGCCATTCATCCATTCATGCCTTTTCGCTGGCATTAGGGCATTTATTCAGGAGGCGAATATTCTGAATGGTAGATGAAAAGAATCCTTTTTATTATACGAAATCTTGAGGGATTTTCCGGAAATAGCTTGTGGTAGACGAGGCTCATAAGTTTGTAGGGTTTGGAAAATAGCCACCACTCCCGAGATTAAGACCCGAGGTTGAGGTTACGAAGAACTCCCTCCGGAATAATGGATAAAAATGAAACCATAATGGAGAACAATATTTCAAAATCTTTCACTTCCCCCTCCGCTCTTGTCAGGAAAGTGGAACTCGGAAGGTAAATATGGACTTTCATCCCAAAGATGAGCAAAGTTCTTTCTCTTTCACCACCATGAACATTATGAACATAACCAACATTATGAACATAAACAACATTTCGCATGGAGAGAACAATGTTGTAATAAACTACGTGTGGTTCAATTAACTACATTCCTCACGTTCCTCCACTTGCGTCAAAAGAGTCGTCAATTGAAATCATTCAATGTGTCTCCCCTTGTTTGCTTACATACTTATCAACTTATGGTAAGTAGAGTGTACAAAGAACTTACGCTAACTTACCATGGACGTAATATTACGGAGAACCAATGGGTGAAATGAACTAATCCGCTACGATAATAATATATAAATTCAGGCTAAGTCTGGGGAAGTTGGTGTGGAGTAATATCCTTAAGTACTGGAGAACTTGAGAACTGGAGATGATAAGAAAAAGTAGGGAAAATACATGGGAAAAATGGAATTTGGAATGGTGGGGGATTGAGGACATTTGGATGAACATTCCCAGGAGGTGACAGAGACAAGTGATGTCTCCCTCACCCTGACGTCACGCCTTTCCTTGGGTCGATAGTCAACCTGTTTGCTCCAAACGTTACAATTTTTTAAATTTTACTTTCATGGACAAAGAAAAAGTTTTTTTTTAATTCGGGAAAGTTCGTTTTTTACAAAACTTTTTCTTAGAATATAAACTTTCTTTAATTTTTAAGTTTGAGCAGAAATTAATTTTAAATCTCGGTTTTTCCTCTACCGAATTTCAAGTTTTGACTTCGAGATCCGGAAATGTAGTGAAATTGGGAAATTTATTCTATTCTTAATTGTTCGCTAATTCCCTTTCAGTTCTATACGTTGAGCGTATCGGGGAGTGCGCGGTAATGAAGATGAATGTGTGTATGTTGGGAACGCTAAGTTTTTTCTAATGGAATTAACAGTATTGTGCAAGTTCGGGCCGGCCGTTCGCTCCCCTTGTCCATTAGCTAATTAGAGCAGATGAGCCCAGAGGAGAATCCGAAGATAATGAGCCCAAAGGCCTAGAACTGCCACGTTCAATATTACGCTAACATAGGGATATCAATGCCACTCTAGATGATCCATGTTCCTACAAATGCATTTAAATAATTTACACAATGTTAAATATGCCATGTATTGAAGGGTTATGTTAGGTTAGGTGGTGTAGTTTCAGCGTTTCCAGACCAATTCATCTCAATTTATTTAAATATCATAAATTAAACATTCATTGCGAGTCCTTGAGGGAAAACTACTCAATTTATTAATAAAAACAAGCATCACTTAGAATTGTTGGAATTAAATATTGCTCTTCGTAAAAGGAACATATGAGAAATTAGAGACGACTAGATAAATAAATAAATAGAAAATCGTAATTAGTACAAGAGCTTAATGCCAAAGATATTTAGTTATAAAAGTACGTTCAAATTAATTATTTTCTTTAAATTGGATTCCCTTTGAGTCTCGCTTTCCTCCGGTTCTCTTCGAATTTCAACTGTTGTTTATGAAAGAGCGCGTTCTTCAGGTTCTCTTCGATGGAGCTAAACTCTTTGGACGACTTCTCGATCGATTTGACAGCTCTAAGAGAAAAACCCGTAAAGTTTAAAGGTGAAATCAATAGTCTAAACGAAGGATTTAGTTAATGAGGAATTATTACGCTATTGAGTAGTCACAGTCGTAGCAGGTGCCTTGCAAGAGCCGGTGTTGATGCGAGAGCTCATTCCTCTGCTTAATCATGTTTGGAACCTCCTTCCGTACATGTTCCTATCAAGTTCATTAATTAAAGATTTGAGTAATTAAATGGAACACACACATCCGAGGACTCGTATTTATGCGCTTATATCATATTTATATGTTCTCATTAAATGAATTTAACTAACTTGTAAACAGTAGAGTGCCAGCGAGGGTTCATTTGCCACAATATGCATGTTCTCCGAGAGTCTTCCAATTGCTAAAATAATTCAAATAAATTTTATTAATTAACAAATTGAATAACTTAATTAGAATATTGCACATAATTACATAGGTAATATAATTACAAATTCATTAGGTAAATATATAATAATCGATAAAAGATTCTAAAGAGGCTCTCAGCTGATTTTGACCTTTTTTTGCCTTATTTTCAATTTCTTGACTATTTCCTCCGGGTCTTGTTGAGGGGTTAGTTGACATGATACTTCCAGAGATTGACGGGTTTCTCACGGTGCCCGCCATGGCTCAACCCTCGGGTTTAGCGGGTAAAGCCGGATAAAGGAGGAGGAATTCGGGTGTTTCGATGAAGAACTTGTGGGTTGAACTGGGTTCCCGCTGAAGAGCTAAGTCGATATTCACCCTGTTTCTAGTAGGCAATCGCAGCTTGTCTTCCCTTCCTCTGCTTATTCTTCGCCCGTATTCAGTCGCGTTCTTGAGGATTTCCTCGAAAATTCGGAATCCCTTGAGCATCCTCTTTTTCTTTACATCTTTGTGAATACACATACACTTGAAGCTCAAGTTACTTGACTCGCCTCTGCTGGGTTAAAATGTATTAATTATAAAAAGTTAGCAGAATTAGTTATGTTTAATGGCAAAAAGCTCAGGACTTGATCAACTTTCTTGTTGTTGACACCCTGGTAAACCCAAAACACTTTTCTTAAGTAATGAAACTCTGAGATTTGCACAAACTTTCTCCAATAAATTGTAATCGAGTTATTAAATTGAGTTTTCTCAACTTTTCAAATTGAGTGAGTTATATAAACTCTCGCTTGAACTCATTATTGCTCATATACCAAGTGTATAATATTTATACACTATAGATTATAGACGCCCAACTTGTTCACTTTATCTTTCAGAAATTCCCAATAAAATATTTACGCGTGTATAAGTACAAAATTTGGATGAATCAAAATACCTTTCCGTTATAGCTATATTTTGTTCCTCTATAGCTATTAAAGATAACTTTAATGTAAATATAACTTTTTTTTTATAAATGTCGGGGGTAAATGGAATTAACTGGCTGACCATGAGCGAGTATTAACTTTAGGTCTATTGACGCTTCTCTTGGACTTTTGACATTTAGTACTAATTTATATTTGAAAATCCACTACGGGAGAGCTAATGTATCATTATTAAGTCATGATTAAAGAAGATCCATAAAAATCCTCATGCATTTTTCATATGAAGTTCCTGCAGGTTATAAGCTCCTTTCCCAGAATTTCCCTACTACCCGCACAATGGTGAACTTATCGCATATATAAGGTGAACTTTCAAATTAATATGAAATTCCTCGCCATCTAAACCTATTTTATGTAATTAGAGTTGAGAATTTAAAGAGAAACGGTTTAAAGATTTAAAGAATAGAAAGGGATGAAAGGCATTAGTGATAAGTCGCGTTGCGGTTCACAGTGGATTTCGGCGGTTTTCCCTATTATGTATGTATGACTTATATAGGAGAGCTCCAGACTTTGTCTCCAATAATTTATCCTCCTTCTCATGATTTCGGAGTGAATTAGAGGCATTTGAGGCCACTTGTTAGCGAATTCTCCTCGACCCTTGCCCTTTTCTCAGTTTTCTCTCTTCGCGAAATGCGGGCTTTTCTTCTAATATGCAAATTACAATGTCGGCATCTTCCTTTCCCACTAGTCAATTTCTTTTCTTCTCTCCCCAACACCCGAACTTACAAACCACCAAATCTAAAATCTCTTCTCTCACATTAAACCCCCAAACTTTCATCTTCATTTCCTATGTTTACTCAGAAAGCAACAAAGGACCGACTTTTATTATACAAAACACTCATTTAGGTCCTTTTGCTCATTCACTCATTCTCATTAAATTATTCTCATCTTCATCTCTATCCTAACAAATGGAGAGTCGTTATCTTATAAAGTGTTATATCTTATAAATTGTTACATATCAAAAAGATATAGTGAAAAAAATCTTATAAATAGCTAAGTAATTATGAAAAAGACATTTGGTAGATTTATTTTTACATGAGTCATTAAAAGAGTCTCATCTTCTTTTGTTGATGTATCTATTTTTAGTTCTCTAGCCTTTAATTCATTCTACTTGCCTAACCATTCGTGTAATTGGGATATCAAAGATGTGCATTATAATGTTACACTCACAAAGGCTTTATAAGTACTTTCCTTATGTTACACAAAAAGAGTTCAATAAGGATCATAATAGAACTTTCTCAACTTTCTCGTCTTACATGTATAAAGGCTGAGAAAGCAAAGGAAAAATGCGAACTTTATATTTTATCTTACCGTTATTAGATAGAGATTATAATAGCAAGATAGATGTGATATATAAATAGACCTTGATGTTTTCTCTCAAAGCAGATGATTTCGGAAATTTGAAATAGCACGGGACTCCCCGTTGAGGCTGGTCAGCTCATGTAACTCATATACCCTAAGCCAACCTAACCCCCGAGGACCAACATATTAAAGGGAGGAATTTAGCCACTTGCATTCTCTCCGCATTAAATCCTCATAATACTTGAGAAGGTAAATAGGTTTACCGGGGAGGGCCCGGTGTAAAAGTTTCATTCTATTTGCGTCATTGAGGCTATTTTTGCGAGACTTTGGCGTGCAAAGAGGCGGACTTGATGAGACTCAAGCCGATAGAGTTGGAGAACTTTAGAGAATCAATCACCGCCCATCGATTACGAACAAGTTTTGACTTGTTGGCGGGGTTTCTTTTCCCCTCCCTCCCGCCCCTTTTATGACATCGTAAAAAGCATCGAGAGCCTTCCGGCACCGCAATTCACTTCACCAAATTCATTTTACAACCCCCGATTTAGAGACTCTTCACTTGTTGGCTTCAATTATACTCACTTTCTTCTCTCACGAATCCGTCTGTTCACACGTGGAAGGCTGAAAGATTAATTGGAATTTAATAGCCTCCAACTTACTGACAATTCCAATTGTAAGAAATCAAAATGCTTACTCATATACATTGCAAGGTTGTATTAATGCGCCTTGACATTGGCATTTAAACTTCATCGCTCATTATTTTATATTAAAATTACAAATTCGCAAATTACTTGAATTTCCAAATATTTATATGCTAATTACATTGAGAGATTCCAAGAAAGAAGAAAGTGAAAAGAGTGCTTTCATTTATTGAGCGAAAAGGGAGAGAAAAGCATAAGAAGGAAAAGGATTTTTTTGTAAGGCAAGGTGTCTAAAGCCGCCTGAGAGTTTCTGAATGAACGTGGAAAACGCGAGAGATGTTGTTTAGGCCAATAATAATTCGCGGGGAAGCGTTTGAGTGATCTCTAACAAGGTGTCTGAGAGGATTAGGGACATTGTGCGGCGAGGTTTCTTTCTTCCCATTGTGTTCTTCGCCTCCGCTCAACCTCCGCGTATGAATTCTTCTATTATTATTAGCATTCGGAGTTTATTACATCCGCCACACTTCGCCCGCACTTCTTATTTGCTCTACCCAAATTGCTTTCCACGCCGCGAGCTTCACAATCAATTTTTGGCCAAGGAGAGAAAATTCCAATCTCGAAATGACAACATTGAATATCCTCAAGATGATATAAAAAAGAGAGAAAACCGGAGTTGGAATCGCACAACTATTCTGGCTACATACAATGTCTACTATTATGTAGGTAATAAGAATACAGACTTCCCACCACCCAGGATCCCTTATAAGTATGTACATTACGAACAAAGGAGCTTTTGAGACTCTGTTGGTAAAACTCGGAGTTGAAATTGGAAAACCAATTTCAAATGATAAATAAAGTTCCTTCTTTAGGATCAATTTACTCGAACCTGGAGATTATAAACTCTTCAAATTTGCATTCCACTCTAGAGGTAATTTCAACAAAACGCCTCTGAGCCCAAGGAAAAGTTCTCCTTGAACTCAACGTGGTTCAACAGTCGTTAGCAGAATAGGATGTAAGGGGAGACTGAGAGGAAATCTCTGGTGTTTAAAAGAGGACGAAACTGAATAAATTGTACAATTACTAAATATACATTTAAATTAACGGAACAAGGAGCTAAAATGGAGAATTTTTATTATAGGAATATTATTGATTTAGGATATAATGATACATTTTTGCAATTTTCCTCAAAATTCCATGATTTCTTTATGTAATATTAATGATGTTATAGTAGAAAGTATTTATGTTTGATGTAATCTCGTATGAAAATGGAACTTTCTCGATTCATCAAATTTTTGTAAGAGATAAAATATGAGTCCAAAAATAGTTGAGATTAATCAGAATGACTAATCACATCATTGATAGTATTTGTATTGGCTTTGCGAGGAAAAAAACCTTTTAGGGGTTTTTCAATAGGAAAAAATTTTATTTACGCATGAACTTACTACTTTTGCTGGGAAGTCATATAAATATAAGTCGGGGAAAAAAAGTTTCTTCATTTTCCTTCCTTTTGAGTTTCACCCATTGAGACGTCTCTCATTGTAAGAGTAATGGGGGGAGATGGGAAGAAAGTCCGCGTGATGAAAGAAGTCTATTTGGTCTATACGGCTTCCTCCATCATGTCGGATAGGCGTAATTGGGGTCGAGTGATGGAAACGAGGATGAGATGGGATTAGGAAAGAAATTCCCCGTTAGCAGGATCAAAATCCTATTCTTTCAACCCATCCTTTACAGCTTTCGGCTCTCTGCTCATTAACTCAAATCTCCGCGATTTCTCATCTCCCCATTCATGTCATTTTCTTATGATCCGCACTTTCATATAACATTTACACAATCATGATATGAAATAAAACAATGTTTGTCCAAACGGTTCCTTTTTTATGAGAAAAAAGAATCAAATTGGTATTTTATAAAAATGCAATGAAAAACTTAAACGTTTTTTTAAATTAAACATAAAAATTGCAAAACTCGCAATTTTTGAAAACATTTAGTGAGGAAACTACTTAAATATATTCTCATTTAAATAGCTCATTAATAATAACTCTAAGTCGTAAGTCTTTTAAGTGGCAAAAGAATAGAATGGAACTTAAAGTTGTAGTTTCTTAAAGTAAACAGAGAGAAAAAATTAAGGATTTTGCTTGAATAATAATTAATTTGAAAAGGGAAGTTTTTCTAAAGGAGATTTGCATTGTGAATAAGTGGCGAATCCTTCAACTTGTTGGTTCTCTCAATGAGTCTTGGATCTTGAGTTGGATTATAAAAGTTGAGATTTTGTCCGTTGGGTGAGAAATGTCCGTTCTCCTCCCCATTCAACTCCAATGTAGGTGAGGTCGAGGAAACGGTGGCGGCTGGTTGACGTCATTCGGGGCTCCTCAGGGAAATCCTACCCGAATTCGGAAGAAAGGGAAGATAAAAAATCGGAGGTTGTCCTCCCCTCTTTCCAATTTCTCTCACATATATTTATCCACTACACACACAGCTCTCAATGAACAATTCTCAGAATCCATTCACATCACCTGTGTTCGGCACAATTGGAAAAACAAACGTCAAATGAACTCACAGTATTTTCTCCTTCCCCTTAATTTCCATTCAGAAAAATCCAAAAATGCACTTTAAGAAAAATACACACTTCAAATTATTTATGCTTCCTTAATTTTTATTCATTTTTTAAAAACCCACTCATATATAAAAAAATATATATTAAATATAATATATTTATAATAGATATCTAGCTAGCATTGTTATAATATTCTCATTTTAGAATACTGTGTCCAAAATATTACTAAATAGTCTTATATATCTTATAATATTTGTGAAATATATAACTGTCGGCTCTCTCAAATATGGGTATTATAAAAGAGAAACTTGATTCTCAAACATTGGAAGTGTTCTTTTGTATTGTAAATATATAATAAAATGGGGACTAAACACGGCATTCTCTCGTTCCTGAAAATTCCAAAGAGGAAGAAAAGAAATATTAGGAAGTTAGTATAATAGAAATCTAAAATTCGGGAAATTCGGGAGGGATTCAGTAAACTTTCCCCTCCGATTCTCCTGTCAAAAACTTATAGGAAAAGGTACTATTATATATTTATTCCTATTTACGTCCTACGTAAGCAGAAATCTTCTTTCGTGACTCGACCGACCAACACGGACATTTTTCCTTGCCAATTTCCTCAAATGGACCAACAGAAGTCGGGGAAAGTTAAAGCTGATGCTCAAAATACTTTCATATCTATATCCCCCTTGCTCATATCCCAAATAATGGACTTTACATGCGCTCCCAAATAGCCATGAATAATAGATTTACATGCATACATTTTTAAACCACTTAACAAAAAAATCACAATAAGGAGGAAACGGTAAATTCCTTCATCGTAAAAACCCACCTTGTTTTATTCCTTATTTCTATTTGATTTCTCATTTCTATTTTATTCCCATTTTATTCAAAACGAGATGACAAAATCAACGCAATCCATCATGTTCCGAGCGTGTTTTACCATTCAAACGCATTGAACTGTTCCCGGAACATTCACTCGGTTTATTTTAATCCCTTCAAATCCCTTTGCCCATGTCCCTTTGACATGTTTGGCATATTGACATTATTAAGACGCTATATACAATACTGTCATCTTATATAAATACAATACTATATATGCTTGTTTGTTGTACACTTAATTAACTTTGTAAATGAAAACAAAAGGCTTTTGGCTTATCAAATTTAATTCATTCCAATAACAAATGAATTGGCCGAAATGTTTGAAAACAGGAGGGTTAGCCATCGTAAATATTGCTTTATTGTGAAAGTGAATGAGAGATTTTGTCTCATGGGAAAATAAACTTTTCCCTGTCACATTTTCAATTATATCTGAGAGTTTCTATTTGCGCGAACAAAATTTTTTTCTATGTTCCATCCGCATATTTCATTTATAAGAAAATAGGATCCATAGATGAGATTCGTGAGAAGTTTATAGCTCAGTGGATCTTCGGTTCTTTTGTGACTTTGTAATTTTAAACCCACTTTCCTAACAGAAAAGATAATGGCACATACATAAATAGAACTTATGCATAGTCTTCATTTTACTTCTCTCTCAACGGTTTTCTCATGCTTATATAAGAAGAAAATCTTATAAGAATAAAAACTTATGAGTAAATATAAAGACTTGTAATTAGTCGTATAATAATATTGAATAAATGCCGGAAGTAAGATAAACATTTTTTGTTTCCAGAATGCCCGCCCGCCGATGACGGGATGGAGAGGTTTGCGTGTCCGAAGCCTGATGAATTCGGTCGTTACCGTTGTGTAGACGACCATGTCCTCTGTGACGGTTTCATCGACTGCCCCCAGGGAGAAGATGAGGACAGACAAGCGTGCATGTTTTACAAAACGGTAAATTCTATATGAAACTCATCTTTAATTTATTTGAATTTCGTTATTGAGATGCATCAAGTATAGCCAAAGTGGGGAAGACCATTTACCTACACAAGAAATGGGCTAATTGCTCTATATTTATCAATCATGGGAATTCTGTGTTTGATAGCTGATGATAATTTTTGCCATTTCAGACAAAGTCTCACTTGGACGTCCTAGCCGATGCTCTGCTGCGGTGGGCAAGAGGATAGAATTAAAAAATGTATGCTGGTAGCAGACAAAAAAAGTCCCTTTGAGTTTCTAAATATTTAAATTTTTAAAATACAGAGAATAAATTAATTGGCACTTCCCCTCTCAACTCCCCCATGTTCGTCGTTAGCACTTTGAATTAGCCAAAAGACCCTTCACACATGAAAAATCTCCATTAGCTCCATACGATTAATGTCACCCCTCTCACACACGAACACGAATCAATCAACCAAAACAGACTGATTTTATGAATCAATATAAAATACTAAAAGATAAGCAATTAACTTAACTACATGTATATTTATTATTGTATTTAAAAACCCAAGGAATCACCGACTCATCACACACTCATCATGAAATCACACTAACTCTAAATACTATTATAAAGATTATGATTATTCTATACAATATATCTTTACTTATGTACGGAAGTATAAAACACCAAGTTGTACTTTTCATCAAAATCCCCTCACGCCCATAATTACCAGTGTTGAAAACCCCATTGAACAAGCAACGCACAGTAAAGTACTTGTATAGAATATAATTATAAATATAATAATAAATCATCTTTTTACCCTCCTGCACATGCAATATTATCTAATACGGTTTCATTTTCTAACAAACCTTCAACATTAAAAATTCATTTTGCGGGATTTTTAAAATGAAAAACTCGACTTTCAATCCAACAAGGGATTCTTGTGGTGCTAAAATCTCTCGTCATATTAAAATAATTACAATTTAGCCTAATACGTAAATATAATGTTGTTAATACTTATGAATTAATTATTAATTAGTCAAAATAACATGTATTTAAGAGAACTACCAGATAAGAGAAAGTCAGTGAAAAGTGTAATCGAGAAAACTCACAATTGTGTACACTAGGAATGAATAGATGAAACATTATTTTAGGTATATTAATTACAGCGTACTTGTACATGGCTAAAAATACATAAAATGTATAACTTATATACAATATGAAAATGTGTATAATAACAAATAGGCCAGAATTCATTAGAACAATAAGTAGAGTTTAAGTACGAGATATGAATATGAGCAAAATGTAAACATTACATTTAGATTCGCGAGACAGACGGACTTTACGTTTAGGATGAGCCAAAGAGTAAATAAAAAATAGGAGCATGAAAAATATATTCACCAGAAACGTATAATAAACATGCTATATAAGTATCCTATATATCTTTCGTATATCTCAAATAAGTCAGGATTATGAAATTAACCAGCTCTCTGACTAATCCTCATTTGGAAGTTGTTAATTGTAATTAATGCTGGTTTTCCTTTCTATTTTCATCTCACTCTTGCGTCAGACCCTCCGTTTTTCCCTTAAAAGGAGTTTTCTCTCCTAAAGGAGAAAATTAAGAATGCATCATTCACATTGTACACGAGCTAATAAACATTTTTGGAGAAAAAGACCATATAAATCCACTTGAGACTTCCAGCAGCTTCTTGGAGTCTCAACGAGGCTTCTGTAAGTTCTATAGGATCTTTATTGTAATAAAGCTGGAGCATCTTTGTAATAATTCTCAAGAATCCGGTGGAAAGGCGAGAGGAAGGAATGTTGGGGAAACCAAAAGGGAGAAATTAAGAAAGCTCATAAAATAAAGGAGAAATATTAAAAAAAAACTTTGAAAGGAGATAAAAAGAAGGTTGAGGAATTCCTTGGGAAATTTAACAGAGAGAAAGTTAGGCGGGACTTCGTGTGCGGTCGAATTTCCTTGTAAATGGATGTGGGTGGGATAATGAGGTCCTTATTACCTCTCAACCACTCCTCGCCCCACACGGAAACTTCGCTCTCAGCTCATTAATTTCACTTAAACCATTTTACCTTCCTGCGCTTTTTATATGAGAGATGAAACTTTTGTTTAAAAGCTCCCATTCTTTCTTTATTTCGGGTTTCAATCGAGGTGTCCTGGCATATTAAGCATATAGGGCCGCTGTTGCATCACGATCAACATCCGTTCAACACTATTCTTATTTATCTCGATGGCTCATATAGGAATATGTAATATAATATATTTAGTAATCATAAATATTTACTTCGTACTTCTGTAAGGATTAAGTGATAATAAGTAATTATTTAGTGGATAATTAATTATAAAGGTAATTATTTGCATAGGTATATTATTTACTTAGGTATAATCACGAATATTGAGTGTACTATGATGAGTTTTCTCAAAAAGTGCATAAGGCAAGTGTGCCGAAAAATATTCAATTATTTATGAATGACTCCGATTCGCTCCTCGTACAAATAAGCAAACTCTCTGGCTATGGTTTTAATTAACGATAATTAAGATACGTAACTAATTTTTTTGACGTACATCTATCTGTACATCAACATCATCACTTTGAGGTGCTACTTTGTAATTAAATAATTACGCAATTCATTTCTCAGGATTTCTAGAGAGAATATTTATCATTATTAGTCAAAAGTACTCGTACCTTATGTACATACTTAATTAGAATAAAATGATGAATTAAACGCCATAACAGTTTTCTAATTTATAAACATAATTATGAAATGAAAAAATTATGAAGTGAAAAACCAAACAAAGTTGTTTATTTTTTTTATTCTCATCCAAATAATTTTTACACAATATGTCTGGAAGTACTAATTTGATTCAATATGAATAAAGAAGAGTCAATTTTTAAATGCGTAATTTCGAGGTGAGGAAAATTAATTTGTACCGAAAAAACCTTCAACAAGACATATCAGACACATGATGACGATTATGATATTATAAAAAAACTACAATTTAACATATTATTATTACTTAAATGTATTAAGGGGATCTTCTTGTATAATGCATTGTACAATATTACGGACGTACATGCAATATGATGAGGATGAGTGGAAGATTAAAAATGTTTGTCTGTATAACATTATCTTATATTTAAAGTTGGCTAATCGATAATATCCTAGTTATTACATAAAATGTGTGTAGAGCATTCATAAAGGTTAAAATATAGACCCTCTATAAAATATAAAAACTTGTATAACATTGAGAATTGAATTAAAAAATGCTAGAAAATCATGTCGACTCCTTCCTTTATTACCTTTGAAAATAGCTGTTATTCTCTCAAGGAGAGAAACCATTAAAATATATTTAATTTGTTAAATATTGAAAAATAAGATGATTAATAAGATAAATGTAGGTAATAGGAAATTTGAATTAAGTAAAGAGTTTAACAGTAATTTTAGGAAACAGAAGTACATAATATACTAATAAATACAAATTCAATGTGAGATAAAAAATGCTAAATTAAAAAGTGCTATAAGATATTATGTATAAGGATATTGTACATGAAATGAGAGTTAAAGTGAGAATTTCGTGTGTTTTATGTTGTTAACATACGAAGTTTTAATTTTAAATACAAAAATAACGTGCATTAAATATAATAAACGTACGTGAGTAATTAAAAAGCTGATTCTCAAATAAACTTGCTATTATTATAGAACAATTTTAGTATTACTCAATAATGAAAGATAATTTACAAACTGTGGATTTGAGATGATTTTACTTAAAACAGAAAAAAATATGTCGAGTAGTTTTCTTGTTGGAACAATAATTTTACATGTAGTGAATAGTGGAATTTACACACACAGATTTATGTAATTAGGGATATAGAAAACCGGAACGGAAAATAATGTATTAATTTAACTTTGTGTGATTTACTCAAAAACTTTCATTTTTGAGAATTTAGGTAAATGAGATGAAAAAAATGTTTTAAATAAAATATATTTAAAATGTAAAAAAGTACGTACAATCGTGCCGTGAACGCAAAACATTCATTTATCATCTAAATGTAATAATTTAAAAAATTAGAATTTAAAGTCAAATAATTTTATTTTATTAAATTATATCAATGGTGTTTCATAATAACTTAATAACTAACGGATCATTTTCCTCACGGACCGCAGTAAATAATATAATTTAAAATAATATTTATTTTATGAAACATTCATTTATGTTTAACTTTAATTATTATTATTTATTAAGTTTAACTTATATTTAATTCAATATATTTAGCCCGTTCAATAACATGAATTACTTTTTTCATCATAATTTTATCAAATTCTTCTGGTTGAATATCTTCCCACTATGTTCTCTATTTTTCTACATTCATTCACTCTGCATTTTAAGGATTTCATAAAAACTGAATTAAATATACCATAAATGTAAAATTCTCAATAACTAAATTTAAATGCTCATTACTTGTTATTTTATGAAAGCGACGCAAACTGACTTCAGATTCGTAATCAGCATAACTGAATTGACTAGAAACCACTAAACTTGTATTTAAATTCTAGCGTTTATGTACTTTTGACCCATCACAAAAAGTTTATAGACATCGCTTTGTCTCTCTCCTAATAAAATTGATACTCTTACCTCTAACTCCTATGTTTGGATCTAGGAGAAGTGCCTATGATGAAACAGAACTAGAAGCTTTGATGTTCTAGCTCCTTAAAACTAACTCGTCAAAACTAACTCCTATAATTATTGTCATGGAACAGAACTAGATTAGTTTTAAGGTGTTAGACATAAGAGATGGAAGCTAGGAGTCGTCATGAAACCGGCCTCAGTAGCACATAAAGTTTGACATGAGTTCTCACGTTAAAAAATATCGTTAAGTTGAAGGGTAAATTGAAAAAATAATTGGAAAGCTTCGTCAATACACACGTGAGAGACCCGTCATGGTTCGTTTTTAGAAAAATGGCCATAGAACATAGAAGTAATAAATATTAGTTTTAATGTATGCACTTCATGCGCGAAATAGCCAATGGTGTCGGCAATGGAAAAATGCACTGTTGAATTTTCATCCTGAGTACTTTTATTTGAAGTATGTATACGACGCAAATACACAAGAACACCCTTTTAAACTTGTATACATTGTAAATTGTGACTACACACATGGAAATACCCTTGTATCAACATTGTTCTTAAGAACTCTTACGGTGAAGTATCTAAAGAACTATATCTTAGAATTTTCAAAGTTCTCTTTCATTCTTGAATGGGTTTGGGAAAATTTATGTTTGTTCCAGTTCTATTTCTGGAAGACGGGAGTTAAATTAGGGAACAGAAGGGGAAATCGATAAGGGTATAAATACTCGTGAGGATATTCCCAAACTTGTCACTAATTTTGATTGAGGAGGTTTCTGTGGGGAAACTCCCTGGTCATGGTCCCATGTCGTAGTTCCACCATGTCTTTAATCCCTCAATTCCCCAAAATGGATCCGTTTGGAGAGATGAATGGGAGATTTCTGGCTAACACTGTGCTGAGAGCCCCAGCATGGAATTATAAGAAACCCATTTTCTCTCAAATTTTATTCTAAAAAGAAATGGTGTCAAACAGTCGTGATGCGAAACACCTTTGTTCAATTTGAGATCTCTTTAAGTATTGCAAATATCTTATAATATTCCAAATAATATAGGGAAACTTCATAGCTCGGAGATTTGAGGAACCGTTTTTGGCTGGCATAAATAACTCCTCTAATCACCGGGAAAATGTGCACGAGTTTCATTCAATAAAGAACAAATGAATTAATTGGGAAAGTTTTTCTTGTATTCATAAATAGATAAATATGATTTTACAAACACAAGTAAGTTTTATTTTTTAACTTTTTAAAAAATAATTTTCCGATTCTTCCTTGTCAAGTCAAACTTTTGTCAAAGTCAATATGAAGTTTATGATATGAAGTTGACAATAGTTGTTTGACCTTTTTAAAAATAATTGAAGCAGAAGTTTTATTTCATTCATTCAGAAATTACAAAAGTACTATCAAGACTATAGCGTAAAGTTTTTTCTTGTTTTCATTTTGTTCAATAAGTATTGTTTTCTATGCTTTAATGTTATTACTGTAGTTATATATTTGTGGTTGTTAACAAGATTATACAAGGCAGATGTATTTATGATTTGATTCCTAGAAGAATCATTTAAGTTAGAATAATGACATTGAGGAAGTAGGTCATGTTATTGCATGGCTTATGTTTATTATTGCGTGTATTCATGATAATATCGGGAGAAGATTAGTTAAAGCAGATTAGAATTAGAGTGAAAGCTAAGCAGAAGCGTGAAAATAACGAGATTGAAGGAGTAACAAATTGTACAAAGGTGGTTTCCAGGAGAGATGATGAAGGAACTGGAACGCGAAAATGATCCATCGAGGTTTCATCACCCTTGCATTATTATCACATTACTCAATGACGATTCCAACGATCTTTTGAAGTACTCACATTTCCCTTTACAAACTTTACATCTCTATATGCATAAATATCCTATACAGACTTTTTATCTCGAAAATCCCATCGGTGAAATTCAACAAGTTCTTTTGAATTCACGGTACAATTTTACGTGGCAAATATTTTACATGTTGAACTAACAACAAAAAATGTAAGAAGAAAACAATTAAATCAAACAATCTCATTACTCAAAATCTCTTAAATTCTTAAACTCTTGTGTAATAAAATCTCTGGAAAATGAAAAAAAAGGTTTGAAATTATCAAATTATTTATAAACTCTCATGTAAAAGTTAGTGATATAAAAATAAACTTGGAGTTCTCTTGTGTATCTTTGAGTCTGTTTAAGAACTTTCTCTTTGTATTAAATATGTATGATGGACGGGTGGAAGGTCATGGAAGATTTATTGATTGTGAAATATTGAATAAAAATTCTGTCAACAACTTGTCTTTTTCTCATTCTTCTCCAATTCATTTCGGTCTGAGGAATTACTTAGTTTGAATCGTAAGGTAACTCAATATGAATAAACCATGAGATAAAAAGGTCCTTTGGATTCAACTTTTACTTCATCGTTTACTCTATTTATTCATTATTCTACCTTACCCTTGACTTATTTATCTCTCATCATGGCCAACATCACAAAAGATAATTTAGTTCATTAAATTTTTCAATTTCCATTAAATACACATACTTTTTTTAAAATTTACCTTTATTTATCTATTGCATATAAATATCTTTTAAGGTAGATCCGCTTGGGTCTTCAAATAAAAAGGAGCCTGTACATTCAAGTTCAATTGGATTCGGGAAGTAAATATACATAGATATCATTCATCAGTCATAAACATTCCTAAACCTATAAATATAATTATAAAACTTATAAAAATAAATATTCCTACCATAAAATTAAAATTACGTATTACTATTAAAATTGAAAATTTATATTAAAGATCATTCATTTTAATTTATACCTACTTAAGTAAATAGTAATATAAACAATAGTGTATTTTGAAAAGTGAAGCAACAACAAGTTGGCCGTTGGCCTTAAAGATGGGAAGAATTGGCGAGCGGGTCGGGAGTGAATGGGTTATGGGGGAATTTCCTCAGGTCGTTTGAAAAAGATAGTTAGCATATAAATTATTTATTTATACGAAGACTCCCTTCCTTGGCCGAGATCCATAATGGGGAAAGCGGCTTTAAGGGAGTGAATGCTACGGGGATTTCCCTACCCGTCCCTCCATTGACATCAGAGCATTGGTGACATTGTAGGGATTCCCGATCTTTCATATCCATAATGAAGAAGGTGTGGAGGCTGCGAGACTCATCTTGGCCCAAGAATTCCATCAAGGATATTTTTGGATCTCTTTCCATTCACCCATCTCCCAAGGAGGATCGATGGAGGAGAAAAGAAAAGGGAAAAGAGAAAGGAAAGCATTTCACTTTCCTCGCCGCCCTAAACTTCTACCCTTTTATTCCAAATCCATGTGTGTGTATGTGTGTGTGTATGATGTAATATTTATATACAGTATTTCCACTTCATTTTACCCCGAAATAAACACCTACTCGAACCCATCATGCATTTCATTTATATGCAAAACACGCGGTTCGCATCCTAATAATGAGGAAATGAAAGGACCTTATACACATACACTATGTAAAGCACCAATAGTGTATTTATGTATTTTATGTACCTACTCCTATATTTATTTATTTACCAAGTTGTAATAAACATAAATATTTGAGGATATTTTCCATTTCCTCATGAAATATTTATATTTCCATATTTCTCTATTTAATGAATATTATGTAAATGGGAAGTTTGGGAAGATGGCTTGAGAGATGGCTGTTTAGAGGAAGTTTTAAAGAACCAGAACAGGCTACTTTACTTTATTTGTATAATAAAATTGGGAAAGTTTCGGGTTGAGAGACAGGTGGTAAGCGGATGTTGCGGGGGGTTCAAAGGGTAGAGGAATGATGAAGGAGAAGCTTGAATTAAAATATTTAGATAAACTTTGGCTTTAAGGCGATTACCAGCTCACCTCGACGTCTCAGTCTGATTTATTACTCCATTTAAAGGTAAAAGTCATACTCGAAACCTTTCACATACCAGGAATGTTTCCTGGTTAAACATATTCCGACATCCACCCACGACACGTCCACTTTTCATTTCCATGAATCACTTTCACCAAATTTACAATTTTAAGCGAGGATTTTAAAAGCTAGGATTTTTATGCAAAGCCAAAGTCTGCAGACTTTATGTTGACGATTTCGAAATTTCTTCCAGAACTCAGCTCAGGGCTCATGGTAAGAAGAAATGAGGGAGTCTTACTCTCACTGCTTAGGATTAGGATGACATGAGAGTGAGAAACATTATGGAATTGAAGTGGATATTTTTTATCTCCTCACATGATATAAAAAAAGAGCCGAATAAGCAAAGAGGCTTCTCATTCCCATCAAAGACTCACCATGTTCAGGCTTTTACAACAATAGCTTTATAAGTCTAACTGGGGAGTTTGGAGTAAATAAGGTAGTGACGTTCCAGCTGTCAGTTTCGATGTTCTCAATGAGCCTTCATGCCTTTCGATCCCAATGTGTCTTTTATTCTTCTCCATTTCCTATTTATACATTTAATCTCGAGATTCTTAATATGATCTCTAACAAGCAAAGCAATGAATATATTTTTATATTAAAAAGATCGGTTCGATTTGATCGTTTTTATATTGAAATCCATTAAAAAATTGTTAATCTAAACTTTTTAACTACGGATAAAGAAAAAGAGAAACTCATTAAAAGCCATAATGAAGCCTAAATTGAAAAATTCAATTTAAAGAATTTTATATAAAAAATCTAATCTAAAATCTTAATCCAATCAAATCTGAAATCTTAATCCAATTCAATCTTATATCGGAACACAACTTGTTTAAGGAGAATGTTTCAAGAATATATTTTGAGTTTTATTGTTGATATGATATATGGGTGTATGGATGTATTTTTAAGAGTATGGATGTATGATACATGAGTCTACAGGCTTGTCTGGTCAATATTTATAAGGAAATGGTGGAGAATTCCAGAGGGAAATCTGGGTGTTTAAGTGATGGGGGTTCTTCGTTTCAAGATGTCTTCGTCCTCCCACGCCTCCCACGACGACAAAGATATAAAAATGAGAGAAAAGCGAAGAGCCTGGACGAATTTAATGAGACTCTCCACCGTCTTACTCGGAATAATAATAACGAGAGAAGTTACGAGGACAAATCATTCATTTCTCATTTCAAGTGAAGATCGTTTCCCTCCTCGTTGAGTTTAACGAGGATCCAACCCCATGAGTCCCAACTTCCTAGCCCCATGACGTATGCAAGGAGGGATATAGGGAGAAGAAAGGACCAAAAATCATTTTTACAATCTTTACCCTATTCCGAAATACAAGTTTTCCCCCAAATTATATGCATGAGAAATGGTCGTACTTGGAACTAATAGCTCCATTTCTATATTTACATATTATACCCTCTCAATGTAGAGCAATAATAATATATTTCTAAATACATGGTTATATAAAATTCTATATATTTCTATATAATCCTATATTTCTTTGTATATATTGTATGACGTTACAAAATTTTAAAAGCAGGCACTATAACAACACCTTAATATGAATTATTGACGCATGTATTGCTTATATAGCACTTTTGTATTTTAGAAAATTTGGATATTTTGAAAAACTTCATATTTGATACATCCATACAGGGCATATGTAATGTTTACTAATAGAACTAGACTTTGGCCCATATGAACTTGTCGATCCAATTCCTTGTGTTTAAAAGGACGGGGAG
This sequence comes from Neelides sp. FZ-2019, assembly GCA_009869795.1. Classification (NCBI taxonomy): domain Eukaryota; kingdom Metazoa; phylum Arthropoda; class Collembola; order Neelipleona; family Neelidae; genus Neelides; species Neelides sp. FZ-2019. The sequence goes on from VJMY01000203.1 coordinate 55,225, forward strand.
GAGAAGTGAAATGAGTTTCTTGCACGCCAACTTCCTCCGATTTATTTTTACTCTTCCGGACCCAAATTTATTTTTTAATTGCCCCCTCCCTCCTCTAATTACTCTACTAATAGGTCACGGAAATGACGGCCAACCCGCGAGAGTTATTATGATTCCTCAGAATATTTCCACCGTGTTGTCCTCATTGGGCAGCCGGTCGGTCCAAAACTCCATTCGCTTGGCAAATTCCGGATCAAGGCTTTTCATCTCAAGATGGGTGTCAATGACGAGTCTCCGGTTATTAACGGAGTCCCACGGACCCCATTTCATTTCATTCTCGTTCCACTTCGAGCACGGCTGAGGAAACCTGGAGAAAACATGTTTTTCATCATCTTCAATTTCAAGAAAACTTTTTTTGGAAAATTGAGGAAAATAAACTTCATTTGCGAATATATGCGGATTTAATGACCTTTTCTAGGAAATGATTAAATTTGATTAGTCGTGCATTGGAAGAAAAGATAACTTTTTAAAGAGGAAAATTATTAGAAGTCCTTGGACCAGAAAAGTTATGTCTAGAGCACCAACAGGTTCAATTAGATTTCGAGTAACATAAGAAAATAGAAACTACATTGTGTAATTCGCTCCTTGCTAATCGTAACATTGGCTAATGTTACTTACTTAATTCTCTCGATCTAAGGTAAATAGTTGAGTCTTTTAACGAGGTAATTGGATAATACACTATGTTTGATTGTGTTTTGAAGTAGTTAAATTACCCATTTTGAGCAAATGAAGCCCAAAGTTTGACAAAGAGTTTTGAGTATTTTGTCGTCCGCTCACTCAGAGCTTTGAATCCTTTGAATATTTGAAATTCTTCAGAGTTGAAAAGGAGAATAAGATCGTCACCATGTGCAGATTTCTTTAATTCTATTTAATCATTAAAAATCCTTATTGTTATGTCTAGAAGTAACTTTTAGTAAATATCAATTTAATAAATTAGTATTAGTAAATTCAAGATTTAGGAAGTAAATATTAATTATTATTTTAATACTACTGGAAGAACTGGCTGAATGAAATTATTATTCACAAAAATATACCTGGAGAAGGTTCTGAATTTTTTGGAAATAATAAATCAGAAAAAGTTTGTTCATTTTCAAGTTTTAATTCATAGAAGAAGGTTTGAGGAACGTGTTTTGAGTACAAGTTTGCAGCCTGAATGTTCCCATAAGCAAATGAGCGGTCTGTGAAAAGATTTGTCATATTCTCAAACCCGAAGAGGGTCGAAGAGCTGAAATAAAACTCTCTGATCGCCGAAGAGACTTTGCAAGGGTCAGGAGCAATTCGATGGTAATGGAGGAGATTTGGAGCTATGCGAGACCAACTTTCCCGCACCATGTCCGCGATAGGTGAACTACCAGACATTACTGTGAAAATTAAATAGTAGTATTAATTAGGATAATCTACAAAAATATTTAATTAGTTTTACATAATAATAATAATAATAATATGAGTTTTATTCAGTTTTATTCATAGTTAATAAAGTAAATATATATTATTTATTTGTAAAATAATATTAATACGTACTAAATATTTTAGTATTTAGTGAATATTTTTTGATATTTGACTGATTTCACCTTTAGATCCAAATGTAAGACCCTCGTGGGAGTTAAATCCAATCATCCAAGGTACTTTATTTGCAATTATCCCGTTTGATAACAAATGATACGGGGTGGCATTTAAAAACGCCCCTTCTGATGAAGTTTCAACACTTGGGTTAAAAAATGTTGGTTGTATTCTGGATTTCAATGTCTAAAGAATTCAAGAAGAAAGGTTTTAATTATAACAAAATCACATCAATGCAATGTTCAAGGAAGAATAAGAATGATCTTACGCTAAATAAGTCACTTGACGTTGATTTCGATATCATGTACTTTGGATCAATTTTCGCCAGGCATTCCACCATATATTTCTTGTTACTTGTTGGGCAATCGACGAGATGAGCGAGCTGCTTTGCATTTCCCAAAGGATCCACTCCGAAAGCCCACGGATTCAGAACTGTACCACTGAACATGAATTATATATCATTCGTTTCAATATTAATAAATATTTAACAACTTGCCTTAAAATATTGAATGCAGGTATATTAATGCATTATTACCTTTGAGAAATTGCCGAATGAAAAAGTCCTTTAAAGAAAAAATGATTAATTTAAAAAGCTAGCAGGATTTTCTTTAATTTTGACTATATAAATAGGTATACATATTTATAAACCTTCTGCAAGGGGTGAAAGAACAAGGAATGAGACCATTCCACCTCCAGCACTCTCGCCGAATATTGTCACCTATGTAATAATAATTCAAATTAAAAACTCAAAATCCCAATTAAAATTTTATTTTATTTTGACATAAAGATTAAAGAATTTGTAGTTACAAATAGTTCCAATTTGGATACAACAATCTGAAACATTATGTAAACTCATGTTAAACATCATACGAACCTTATTTGGATTTCCTCCAAATGCTCCAATGTTCTTTTTGACCCATTTCAATGCTAAAACTGCATCCTTAAGCCCCATATTTCCTTTGGCCCCATCAACCCCCGCGTTTAAGAAACCTATCATAACAATCTAAATATCAAAGTTCAGACTCGACCATACAAAAGGCCTGAATTCATCTTATAATGAAAACACCAAGCATTTACCAAAAGGACCAAGGCGGTAATTGATGGAAACCAAAACGACATCTTCGTCCATGAAATACTTTGCCCCATAACCCCTTAAATTATAAATTCAATTTATGAAAATGAGAAAATGGAAAGGGAAAGTAAAGCTGGAAGTGTTTAGTTAACCTCGCTTCTCCAAACATGTAGCCACCCCCGTGAATGAAAAAAAGCACCGCCAAGCTTCCATTTATCTAAATAGTTAAAATGTTCAAACACTCAAATTTACAAGTATCTAAATTCAAACTATATAGTTTGAATTTAGGTTAGGTTATATATATATTCAATTATTAAAAGAACTAAATATTTAATTATTTAATATTATTAAAGGAATTAATTTAACTACATTAGGAGTAAAGACGTTGAGACCCAAGCAATCATCAACACCAATAATTTCTCCATTAAAATAATTTCGTTGTAAGCAGGGTGGTGTCCAAAGCGTGGATTCGCGAACTCCTTCCCATGTCTCATTAAATGGAACGGATTCCTATGATTTTAAATAATTAATTATATATAACTAAATATTTATTTTGATATTATAGTCAGAAAAGTCATGAAGTTTTTAGTATAGATTTTTTAATTCTTTCCTTTTAATGCATTTGTTATTTAATTCAAATGAAGTTGTCTTATAGTAAGTTGTTCATATTTACCTGAAATCTTTTTTCCACTCTGGCATAGGGAATACCCAGAAATTGTGCAAATTTCCGTCCCTCCCTTGAACTCTCGTATTCACCTTGGTACTTTCCTGAGAGCGTGAGGGCAATTGGATCTCGGCTTTCCTCGCCCTCTCCAACTTCATTCGCTCCCATTTCCACACCTTCGATTTCATTTTCCTTCTCTTCCCCAAAACCTCCTCCGCAATTCACAAGGAGGAAAAACAATAAGTAGAAGAATTTCCCTCTCATTTTCACCTCAAAATGTTAAAATTCCTCCCTTTTCTCTCTCTAAACTCACTCAGAGTGAACCGATGAAAGAGAAGTGTCAAGTTCACAAAAACTCCCTTGCAGTTATATTACACTCTGGATAAACTTCAAATGGTTTTTTCTCCTTTGCATTCAATTTAAATCATTTCAAAAATTAATCTTGGCTTTACATCCTTCTATTCCCTTATTAGTCCCGCATTGAGTTCCACAATTGAAGCAATAAAACTTACATTAACATGAGTTTTATATAAATCTTTTCATCTGACACTTTTGTAATTTGTTCAATTTCGTCCAATTTCTTTAATTTTTCAAGGGTAAACTCATTAAAGTTTATTTTACTCTATGTGTACTATAGCCTAGCGTATATCAAAATATGAATACAACAGGCTTATGCCATATAAATATATGTATAGCTTATACCCTAAATCTTTCAAGCATTACTATGTAGTATAAAACTCTCTGGATCATAATTCTTTATTGTGACGATTTTGATTAAAAATGAATAAAAACGTGAGTTTCCAGACGGGCATTATGTCAATAACCAAGCCAAGTGGATTTCTCTTATGATCTCTGATTTATCTGAAGATGCAAATTCTTGAGATGATTTGAGATAAAGGGGATTTGTAAGATAAATCTCCTTCAAATTAAATGAATCTCATCAATTATGAATGGCTCTTAATGGAAGAATAGATTGGAGTGTCAATCCTCTTATTTGGAAAACAACCTCAAAACAAAAGTTCAATCAAAATGTCAATTAAAGATCTATTTATAAAAATAAATAAATATTTAAAGTAATAGTCATCAAATTACATTTCCTAAAAATGAAAGAATTCCATTGATATCGCAAACCTAACCCAACCAAACAGCATGTGCGTCCTTGCGTGCACGTGAAAAACGAAACAAAGCCAAATCGAAATATTTCCTCATTGATTGTGAGTCACATTAGACTAATTAGAAGAATTGATCAGCCGCCCACGCTCATAAAGACACATGCGATTACTCTGAGGGTCATGACTAACAGTATGAAATCATTTCCGCTTTCCCCCTTCCTTCCTCTTCATTTCCTTCTTCTCTCATTTAATGCTTATTCTTCAAAAATCCATGAATGGCAATTTTTCACGAATCTACAAGGTATGCAGAAAATTACCTCAACTAAATACTATGAAAAATCAATTGGAATATTTGCACAATTTGTCTTTTTAGAATATATTATATCAATTTGCCAATTTGCAATTTGTCTATATTCATTTGATATTGGATCATTAAAAAGACAATAAATAATTATTTGTCCAATCCTTAATTCCTTTTATATTTATTTTAATTTCTTACTTCTTGACCCTTTAATTAAATTAGGTAAATTATATTTATTTGTACATAAAATTTAAAATATGATATAAATAAAGTGAATTTGGGGTAAAATGGTTTTTAAAGTTTAGTTTTTTTAAGCTGTAAAAGAATTCATGGTCTCATTCTTTTGAAATAATGATTTTGGGTCACATTTCCCCTCTTAAAGAACCGTGAAGATGAGAAATGCCGAGATTTCTAACAAAGGCCCACCGGAACTCAAATTCACTCCTTTGAGTGGAAAAATGAGAAGAGATTCTCAAGGCGAAAACTACAAGTTTTGTGAAAAGCACTAAAATAACGGAAGCGCTTTGTCTCTCTGTTTACAATTTGAGCCTCTTTGGTAAAGAAGATGCTTTTTGTCCTTTGAACCTCTTTTTAAGTGGTTCTCCTTTTTATACACTTTCATTCAACTCTGGAATCCCTAGATTTATATCTTAAATGTACAACTATGATATACCTAATGAAAAAAGTTCGACTAATAAGATACTTATGTAACAGATATGATCTCTAAATGGCGAGTATATATTGTATAATGTATCTGCGAGGAGATATAGGCGCGTGGATTCATGAGACTAATTGACCCTCGTATGGGGTCGCATTGTTGGGAATTGCTAAAGCAAAGTGAAATATTGATTGTTGTCATTTTATCATTTGGAATTGCTTGAAGTTCTTTGGAGTGGTTCGAGGGCACTTTTCTTTCACCCGCCTTCGCCGCCCCCGCCGTCGTTTAATATTTATATTTAGAAATCGCTTTCGTTTACCCTACAGCTCTCATTTTCATGAATTTCTCTTTCCTTTCAAACCACAAGGATTTCCCCATAATTTGAATCTAAAACCAAAGCACGGAGCTATTGGGGCTTTCACCATTTCTTCATTATTTATTCAACTCTCAACCCATTCTGAAAGCTCAAATAAAAAAGGAGCAAACAGATGAATACAGATTGATTGACAGCTTCTTAATTAATCAAATATCTCATTCTTATGTACAAATACAAATTCTTACAAATTATGTTTATCCTGGTTTAGCATTTAATGAATACATACTTAATCTAAGGTTTAACGTTTTAAAACTAACATAATGTAAGTAATTACAAGTTTTAAACAATGTTGTTGTTCCTATTATGAAATTGTAATTTTATGCTTTAAATGCCAAACAAATGATTCGGGAAAGTTAGTTTTTAGGACTATTTGTTCCTAGTAAATATTGTTAATTCATAATTTCCATAGTCACTTTCTTATTTTCTAATTTCCTCTTTTCGTCTTTTCATTTCCGAGTATTAAATGATTTATGGGTTTGAATCTGTCCTTCAAGGCAAAAGGGCGAATTAAGATAATTGAAATGAAATTCAAAAATTATAAGAAAAGGAGCTAGATGGAATTGAAGATTAAATTTACACAAAGGAGAAAGAAAATTAAATTTTCTTTTAACCTCTGAGTAGGTTCAAGGAGGGAATTTAACAAGGTGAAAGTCCCATTGTTCACCTCGTCTCATCTTCGAAGCACAAATCTCTTGACATTAGAAGTTGAAAGTCCCGTAAGTTAAATTCCATTGTCATTTTATTTCTTATTTCACTCTAATAAATTAAAAGTTCCAATGTGAAAGGATTTGAGTAAAGCTTGCACAGGCAATGGACTTCATCATAAGTATTAACACTTGACTAATTAAATGAGAAAAGAAGTTCTTCAACCTTTAAGATCATTTCTTCTTCCCTAATTGATTCTTTAATTGGCTCTCTTGCATAATCCAATTTAGACTCTTGTATAATATTCAGACAGACCAATTATAAATTAAAGTATCACCATAGATAATTCTAAAATTAATGAGTTATTAATTATTAAAAGTTCCACTTAAAAATAATTTTATGCTATTCAAATAAAGTGAAAATATAATGTCATTCATAAAACGTAACGCTGTTCATTTTATTTATAACTATAAAATAAAATGAATGGCGTTAAAGTTTATGAATAGCTGAGCATATTATTATTTTCATTTTATATTGATTTTAAAAAAATTTTGGAAAGAACTTTTAATAATTTTAGAATTAAATTATATAGATGATACTTTAAATAAATTTGGATGGCCCGTTTAATAAATGCATGTCATTAATTTATTCGCATTAGTGTTACTATTTATTAAAAATATTCTACTATAAAATTTAAAGTAAATAAAAAACACAATCATTAATTTTGCTTTATCTAAATGCACTCAATATGAAAGATTAAATTAATTACAAAATTGAACTTGACGTATTAACGATAAAATTAAATTCATAATCCCATGTTAAGAGAATAATTGCTGTTATGAAGTAATTAATTTCCACATCCGATTACCCAGCTCACACTAACCTCTGTGTAATTCAGGATTAATCGAGTGAATTGAATAATAAAAGTACATAATAAAACAACGTATTTCTCTGTTATTTCTCCGGTGGAATCCAGTTTTGAGCCTTGGCCGAGTTCCTCACTTTCTCCACGAGGTTGTGAAAGAAAGTGCCCATTCCCTTCCATTTTATTCTCTGAGCCAAGAGTAATGGGCAAAGAAGATTACTCGAATCTCATCTTAATTAATTACAAAAAGGGATCTCCCTATTATGTCCAATTCTGCTCAACCACAAAGAAGAGGAAAGCATGAGGAAAGCAAGGCCGATGCACACGGTGTTATTTATATGACCAGAGAGATTCATCCATTACTCTCACTACATCTCAACCATCCAGAATAAATCGGCTCGATCTCCTTATTTTATGGGTCTTCGCAACCCCATTAATTACCTTTGGGTTATTTAATTCAAATCCATTGCTTTCTATCCTTACGAAAAGCAAAGAGTTATATTGAGAAACTTACATTAGTTCTGTATTATAAATTTTTAAAGCGCTATGTGATAATTCTTCTCATCTAAATTCAATAAGTAACAACTTTAACAACATAAACTGATCTACACCAATATAAATTATCATTTTTGTATTAGATAAGCATTACTGAAATATTAGATATGATAATCAAGGGAGTAAAGCTAATAAGCTCGTCTAAAAATACCCAATAGCCTTTTGGAACCTTTGATTTTCCAAGATAAAAATAAGTTTAATTCATAAAAAATTTTCTTTTGATGATATAAAAGAAATTTTATGGGCCATTTAGTCATGAATGATGATCATGTATTTATTTAGGTAAGATATTCTTATGTAAGTATATTAAGGTAACGTAATTTACAGCGTGTTCCAAAAGTCGATTCCGATTTTTACTATTCGATAACTTAACAACTTGCAGTTGAATTTTCTGGTATCTATAAGATTTATTCTTCATTGATCAATAATAATAACTATAACTTTAATTTATGATTGGATTCCCTTTTCTTCGGTATGCCTATTATGTTTTCCCATCACCCCTACAGTTATCAAATTTTCCCTCTACTTTCTACTGTCCAACTCCCATTTCCCATCTTCAATAATAAAAATTATAAGGTTTAATATGACCATTTTTTTAAACTTAAGAACTAATATCTAATTTTTGCCTTAATTAAATCCTTAAAGAAAATGTAGATAAATTTATTGTTGATTGAACGAGCTTCTGAAGGGAACTTAGAAGAATCAAAAAAAATGAAAGCCAATTTAACTCAGATCATCAAATTAAGTTTATATAGTTATTATTTGATAGATAAAGAATAAACCTTATGAATTTGAAAAAACTGTACAATATAAAGTTATTGAGTGGTAAAAATCGGAATCGACTTATGGGCCCCCCTGTATATTATCTATATTATAAATATTATAGTAAGTCTTACCATGTAACATTCTATTCCATGTTCTATATTATTAATATTAATTGTCTTATATATCATTATAGTTTGTAATTTTATATATATATACATTGATATTATATAAAAGTATGTTGAGAATTGAATGAGTGGACTGCTAAAAAGGATATTTATAAACGGGAGAGCATTAAAAAGTAAAAGGTCAGGGGATTTGAGGGAAGATCATTTGAGAAGAAGCCTTTTAGTCTTTTTCTCCGCATGTTAAAAGGGTCGAGAAAAAGTAATTTAGAAAATTATTTTTGTACTCCTTATCCTTTCTCTTTGTTCTTGTGAATTTTAGAAGTTGTAATCCCGAGGCCTTCCGCTCGCTTCCCCTTTATTTGAAAATGTCAGACGAACTTGTTGAATTGGGAAAGTGAGTCAGGAAAAGCCATTTGGGGAATTTAACCTTCAGAATTTCAACCCATACCTTATTCCACCCATACAAGATTCCAGACTCATTAAGCCACATTTTTCCTTATTAAACAAGGCTACGTTCAGATTGCCTCTTAGCTAAATTAATATTAATGGAGTTTTCTAGACACAATTCTAAGTTATTTAATTAACAATATGAGCTTGATGAGCTTTTTAAAACAATCGTACCTGATTTTCTATAATGAATTTAATTAATTATTTTTAGATAATTTGATAATTTTCCTGTTTATTGTAATTCTCGATAAACGTTTCTTTTAATTCCATAAATTCTCTTCCTATTATATGCATTCAAGGTGTTTTTACCGTCAAAACATGCACAGTATTTGCAATGATTCAATTAAGAATACTTTTATTTATGATAAGACTTTAATTTTAAAATATTATTTTATATGTATATGAAATTGAAAAATAAATCTGCACAGAAAACCTTTATAAGAATGAGATTTCTAAATAGTTTAATAAGTTATAAAATGACGAGGATCTGGAGCTTGGGATAGGAATAAAATTAACTCATTGTCAGTCGATATAAAATGATAATAAAAACTTCTTTGCAATATTTGCTGATGTATAAATTAATAATATTCGGATTTTACTCCATCTTGGGCGGCAAAGCGTCTCTGAAGCGTTGAACGAGTTCAATTTGATTCACAACAGATTCAATTAACATGGCTTTGGCACTTATCCCAGGTGCCGTCCTCAAGCGTAGCTCGACCTCATCCACATCAGGAGACTTTTCAGCAATGCCAACAAAAATGGACCTTGGGTCTTTTCGGAGATGGCTAAATTAGAAAGTAAAGGATAGATATTTTCATTAAAAGAAATTGATAGAAGATGTATAGTTTGATTTTTATTTGTTGCTTTTTCCTTAATGAAATATGTAATATTATAATTTTACTAATCATTTTATAATATTAATCCAAATTCAATATGTCATTACTAATCTAGTAAAATACTTACCCAGCCACCATATTAATGATTGAATAATCAATTCCGGTCATTTTCAATGTCACCGAACCGTCAATATTAATTTCGAACCTTAAATAATTAAATAATAAATTTCTAATAAATTTGATAAAATAACTTAATAAATATTATATAATAAAACTGAATAAAGCTGGATAATCAAAATAACATTAATTGTTTAACTTACTTCAACTCCATTAGACCAAAAACTCCGAAAAGCCTCAGAAATATTGTAACTTTCAATATAAAAACGCAAAATTATTAATTGCTAAATTACAAAGATGAGCAAAAAGAGCTGAGATTCAATTTATTCAAGAAAAAGAAGAGCGCTAAAGCTAAAAAAGAAGTGATGCGGTCAAATCAAATAATGGCGCAAACTTAAATATTATTACATTATATTGTACTTATAAATGTAAACAAATTGTTAAATTCCAAAATCTCTCATTACCCATATCATAACTTTCACATCTCATCTTTAAAATATTTTAATTATTATATATCGCATTTATATTAAATAAAAGTATTTGTAGCATTTTTTAATTTTTGCCATAGAAGTGTGTTTTCCACCGGAAGCGAACCTTTGTGCTAAATAAACGGGAAATGCTTAATCCTTTATTTATGCGTGAAGAGATGCGTAAGTTGAATGACTTCAAAGTGTTGTTCACCTTTAGTGTGTGGATTTTAAAAAATTAATTTAAGAGCTAAATGGTCTCATTACAAGTCGTTAAATAACGCATTTATGTCAGGAGAAACATCCGCAAGTCCTCCAGTTCCTCCAAAGTGCATCTCTCAACTCTGCGTGAACGCACAACCCTCCGTGCCTCGTCTCAATCTTGGAATAAACAGAGTTAAATATTCAGCCGATTTTACTTGCACCTTTTGGGCTTCGCCTGTTCATTAGTGCTTCCCTCTCCAAGAGATCAACGCGAGCGAGGAACGAACAACGTGAATCTCTTTGCGATAATCGAATGCCAAGACATGGATTTAATTAGCAATTTCTCCCACATTTGTCATCCTCATTCATATGGATGAAACTCACATTGCTCAACACGTGGAGATCGATTCCATAATTGCTTTATAATTTCATTCACTTACATTTTTAAATCATTTCTCTTTGCCAAAGTTCTCTCATAAGCTACGCCTACTAATTACACTATTTCTTGTTAAATTAAAGAATCATTGTAAAATTAATTTTTTTTTAAATATTTAATTGTAAATACTATTTTATTTTAAAATAAATTGTTAAATATTTCATATAAATTTATTTAAAATTATTATAATTAAAATTATCAATTAGAAATTAGAATAGTACAATTAAATTACAAAATATTTTCTACAGGCAATCAGGGCAGTTATTCATTGCTCTTTATTCAATTTATTTTAATTGGTTATATAAGCTAAAAACTTTTTTGTTCCATATGTACACAAATTCTATTCATTTGCCAAAACAAGATTAGAAAAAAAGTGCGAAGATTTGTAAGTCTATTGGTAAAAATAATTGTGACATTAAGCTATTAAAGTATACACGATGTAACTTTATGGCCACGAACATGTTGTTTCAACTCAATGTAAATACACTCAAGTGTTAAAAGTCGAGAGTGAGGAGAAACTCTAATTTGGAAGTTCCTTCTTCCACCTGGGAACATTAAGAGAGCAACTCCCTTTGTTTGCCTTTGCCTAACTTGAAGTGAAGGATGACACACTTGTCATCGTCCTATCAAACTTCAATTCCTTGAACACACTACCTATACTAAATATATTACTTCTGTGCTTATTGTTAGTACTTACATACTAATCTTAATGTACTTAAACTATAATAGTACTTTTCTTACAAATGAATCATATTAAAAGCATCTTTATATTCCGTAGGCTTCTTTTGGGCCTCCTCTGACTGAGTTACTATTCTTATTCAGGTGCTAATTAGCTCAGTTTCATTTCGTGTTCAGCCTTCGTCATTCATCCGGCGGAGAAGTGTGAGTAAGCAAGGATCTTTAAATCACTCCATCGTCCCTCCATTCACATTGCCCAAAATACAATTAGAAATATTAAAATTACATACTTATATTAATATCTATAATACTGTGATTCTCATAGTATACAGTATAAGCTTATGAGTTTAAGTTTCTTAAGTAAACGGACAATTATAATTGTCACAGTCAAGTGGTAGTGCATATAGAAAGTCTTTGGAACGCATACACAGTAAATACTCTTAAATACCTTAATATATTTCATACAGACCCATTTACATAGGTGTTATATATAAAAGAAAATCGTCAATATTTGAGCTTGGGTATTGTAGGATTGTAAGCTTGTAAGTGTAATAGGAATAGGATGTATTAAGAAGACGAAGAAGTAAAAGGGATCAAAGTGTTATGTGAGGTGCTTTGACAAATGACGAGTTTCCGTTGCTCCTACCGAGGAGTTCGTCAATATGTAATTAGCTTTTAATTTCTTCGGCCTTCGACTCATTTGGACTCGGGCGAGTGAAGCAGAGGATCATTGAGGAAAGGGTGAAGTGACAGTGAAGTTGTGGCGGGATGGGCGGAGGAAAAACGTCGTTTTTGGGTTTCATCGCCCTCGCGTTTCTCTTCGTCGCGACGTTCCTCATCTTGGTGGCTTTTGCGGCTCCGCACTGGCTCCAGATCGACGAAGAGAAGAAAATCCCTTCGATGAAATTCAGAAATTTGGGTCTTTGGGCTAATTGCTTTTCCAATTTCCACGATCCATACACTTACGACCCGTATCTCACTACCGTATGATTTATTTTTACTAATTCATTTTATACTTATTTTTGTAGCAAAATGAATTAGTTTTAATCACATTTTTAACCTTTTCAAAATGAAATTTTTTAATACGTTTATGTTTCTTTAAATAGTCTTACGAGGGTTGCAGATGGATCTACGCACCTGTATTAACAACATTAACTGACATTCGTGAATATATTTTACCATGTAATATCTAAATTGATTTTAGCTTCGTATATAATGTATAACATACATGTTAAAAATATAGATAATTTAAATTTTTACTCATATCATATTGACCTTTTCAGCGTTTTTTGTTCCGGTCCAAATTTGCTTTTCAATTTGCTTCCTTACTGCCATCGCCTGCGTTATCATGAGCCTCGTGTATTTGTCAAAGTTCAATGCGGAAGACGAAGGCCTGGTTCCATATCTGATCATCATAGGGATGTTCATCAACCTCTCAGGTCTCACATCCCTGTTCAACATCCCAGACAGGAGTTTAGCATCGTTTTGGGGCAATTAACACATGAAAACGGTGTTTTTACAGCGTTGCTCGGGGCGGTCGCTGTCATAATATTTGGGTCAATGAGCAGCACGCGGTCGTGGGCTCCTGAATGGCAATTCAACTTCCTTGGTTGGACGTTCGTCGTGGCCGTGATCGGAGTCGTGTTGGAGCAACTGTCGGGGATTTTCTTCTTGGCTGAAGCCATGGTCCAATGGAGACGAAAGGTCCGACATGCAAATTCAAGGGTCGGCGATTATAACATGGAAGTTGTGACCAAGCACTAACACAAGCTCTCATTCATCTAATTATTTATTAATCCAACGTTTATATTTCTCAATTGTTGGAAACTATTTATGCCAGCGATAAGCAAAGTGAATAATGACAAAAATTAACAACAACAATGATGAACGATATTTATAATTTTCTCTTTATCAAAAAAATTTAGGCCAGGATCATAAGATTAACACATACGTATTATACATTGGAATTTTTGAATTGAAACAAGAGACTTGGGATTTTTGAATTTAAAATTTTGTTTATAGAATTTCACTATATTATACAGTAGTATATACAGAATGTTTATTTAAAAATTAAGTCAAATACACAAATGAGGGAATGCTGAATGCACGGAAATTTTAAATGACATCATTTTTGCGCTAAGACATAAATGTAAAAAGATAAGCCAAGATGAATTAAACATAGGGTTATTTAATGAGTAATCATGTATCATAACATTAATAAGCTCGTTTGAATAAATATTCTCGCTAATGTGCGGGTGGAAGTGATGAAACTGAAGTGTATTAATCTAACTATATTTAAAATTCCATGCACTGCGTGTATCTTTGGAACTTGAATGAATAAAATCGTTATATTTTGAGAGACTAAAAAGGATTTTTTTTATTTGTCCACAGAGGAGCAGTGGATTTTCGAATCACAGTAGAACTCTTAGGAGCAACCGAATCTCCGTTTCAACCATAACCAGGGAAAAAGACCCAACAACCATTCCGACCATTTCGCAGCAAAGTACTCCGAAGCCATTGTTCAAAATCCCTGTGGGCGGCGTTGAATTACCGGCACTTCGACCACCGTCACTCTTCATCACTCCGAAGAAGGAGGAGGAAAAAATGGTCATGTCGGCTCCTCCACCCACTCCAGACAACAAGGAAGGCAAAGGGAAAGACAAGAACGGACTCAAATCCACGGTAATTAAGAACAAGAGCGCGGGTCAGAAACACTGCAAAACACATCGATTTGCTGGGAAATCCGTTCTCAAGTACTCGAACAGGAGCAGCAGCGAAAGTGAGGGTCACAAAGAATCTCCCATTTAAATATAATGAACTTTATATTTTATATTCATTTTCACGCCGATTATAATTTACAAATTAAAATTAAATAAATAATTATTTAACTTATTAAATTATTAGATAGAAAACATGTTCGTTAATTTAACACAAAGTTCATTACGTACATTACTAATGCATAATCATAGATAAATCTAGCTCCAATTAGGATAATATTTTAATTAATGTTTATACAATGTAAATAAAGAATGCATTTTTAATATTTTAGGAATTTTGAATTTATTGCTTTTTAATTTTTAATAACATTTCATTTCAGACATACGGGAATAAGATTCAAAAGAACGTTGAAAATAAAAATGTCAAAAATAAATATATATAACCTTTTGATTACATTGATTAGCATCAATTTACACTGAGCATTTGGAGTACTTGATCTCTCACGGAGTTCACTGCCACTGCTGATGGAGATTTACTGAAGTTCTCGATAAAATTTTCTCCACTTTCTCCACATTTGGCTAAATCTCGATCAATTGGGATTTTTCCAAGCAATTCAATTCCAGATTCTCTTGCTAAAAGTTCACCTCCTGCGTTTGGAAATATGGCTGTGCAGTGCTATAATGGAAATTATAAAAGCATTAAGATTCGTTCGTTCAGAATTCAGGAGAAATTTTCTCAATTCAATATTTTTCTAGTAAAAATGATTTTTGTATTTATATGAAATATGAATGAAGAATAAGAAGAATTCTTACCTTGCAATTTGGACATTCAAAACTACTGAAGTTCTCAACAATTCCAAGACATCTGACTTTCGTCTTTTCACAAAATGTAATTTCTCTTCTTACATCTCCAGCAGCTACCAGTTGTGGAGAAGTTACGAGGATTGCTGAGACTTTATCTTTGTAATTTTGAAGATATTCGACAATGCTTATATGCTCGTCTGATGTTCCTGGTGGAGTGTCAATTATTAAGAAATCCAACTCATCCCAAAATACGTCCGTCATAAACTGTTTGATCATGGCTAAAGTAAAAAGAAAGTCTTTATTGCCTTTTGCTAATTGCTACTTATTTGTTATTAAGTAATGAAAATCTTTGAATTAAATGATTATAAGAAATGAAATAAAACGGCGTAAGAATAATGTTTAATTCATAGCCAAATAAGTGAAATAATTAAATATATAGTTAATGTGCCTTACAGTGTTTTTTTGGACCTCTCCAAATTACGGCATCATTCTTTGATTTGAGAAGAAATGCAATTGACATCACTGACAAGTTTCCTTTTTTGACAGGGATCCAACTAAATTGTGCATTTTAACAAAAATACTTTATAATTCTAATATTTAATCAATCTTGAATTTTAACACAATGAAATATTTATTAAATTAATGAAATTATCAAGATTAAAATTGAATATAAATGAATATTTATTAATTACCCGTTTTCCCCTTGTTGAATTTCATTTTCATTCATTCCAAGCATTTGAGGAATTGAAGGTCCGCAAATGTCAATATCCAGTAAACCAACCTATTTAAATTTTAAAAATCATTGTAAATAATAAATACAATAAACATAAGCAGAACTCATCTTTCCTCTTATGTTATTCTGTATAATGAGTCTAATTTAAAAATGGCGTTTTATTTTGCTAATGATAATTAAAAAGAAGGATGATTTCTTTTACCTTTTTCCCACTAGCCAGAAGACTTAATGCTAATTGCGTAGATAATGTTGATTTTCCAACTCCTCCTTTGCCAGATAATATTAAAATGACTTGCTTTATACCAGAAAGGGACATATTTTAGAATGATCTGTTAAAAGAAATAATCCAAAAATCAATTAATAAATTAAATATAATTACGAAAATAATTTAATTTATTTAAAAGCATGTGTTGGCCTTTTAAAAGAAAGATTATAAAAAACATTATCTTTTCATTTACCAAGCTTTTTAATTTCCTTCAAATTGTATAAAATGTGTTTTTCTAACTGTAATTTTAAGTCGTAGTTAGAGCTAAATGAGCGAATATTACAATTCAAACCACGGTTAATTATTATTTCAGCCGACTCAACACATGTTTTTCAACCATGAACATGGATTTAGCTCGCGTTGATCTATTGCATTATCTCCATCTCTGCTCCGTCCATCCGAAAGTGTGAAGGGAAAAGATTTCTCTACGTACAAAACAAGGTAGGAGTAGAGAGTCTGATCTGGCTCAGCAATCTCACTTATCTCAGCTATGTATAACTTTGGTCAAGGGGTCAAAGCTTTTAGTTGAAAGCATTATTTAAGATCTCCATCCAGTTGATCATCGCTCCATTGTGTTTTTTATCCTTGCTCCGCTTGTTCCTCCCTTGTCTCTTTTATGTCTTTGCCCATTTCTGACATGGCCGAACACGGGGAGTTCCTCAAAGCTGAACGAAGAGCGACTATCGTCGCACACGTTAATTTGGTAAGTTCATTGTATTTTATGTTATAAAATTAAATTAACATCTACGGCCTTCTTTGCTAAATTACATAATACCTAATTCAACTTGATTCAGACATTAAATATTATTAAACATTTAGATATTAAATACTCAAACCTTTGGTCCAACCAAGCTAGCTATTATTATTACTATTATTAGTACTTATAATTTATAATTATCTAGGTAAATGTTCAATATTTTAGGTATATAACAATTAATTATAATAATGTTTATTACTAAATTTTAAGTACCATAGTTTTTGTGGTTTGCGGTATAACTTTTTGTAATAAAGTTGTATTTTATTATGATCATTTTAGATTCTGGTATCAATTGAAGTTTTATTCCTCCTTTTAATTGGAATTTTGTCTCTTGTTTGGGATGATGCTCTTTATGAGTTCGTCAGAGAAAATATTGCCGATATTACGAGAGACATGTACTTGACCGTCATCATCGTCGCATTCGTCATTCTAATAGGCAAGTTCCTATTTTTTTCTATTTAAAATAAATTGACTGTCTAAATTATAAATTAAAATGTTTCTTTACCTTGCCAGGTATTGCAATCGGCGAGATCTGCATTACAAAATTTCTACTAATCGACGGAATCAAACAGGTGATTTAACCGAACAACTCGATATTTTTTATCATCAACAAGATATTTTCTTATCATATAATTAAATAATATTTAAAATTCCCTTTGTATTTTAATTTACTAATTTCCAATTTGTTTGTTTACAGAAAAATTTGCCTAAACTTAAATGGTGGTTTTACATCATGTGTGCCATTCTGGTCCTGTCGGTACTCACGATGATAGCCGAATCTTACGAGAAGCCCAAATCTCTTTTGTATGACCTTCTCCTCATTATTTACCGTGCTGTGACTGTCTACTTTGTCAGGAATTACATCACGGAGCTTGAAAAGGAGCAATATGCTCCTTGCATCCTCTTCAACCCGACATTTTAAACTTCCGCATTTAGGACACTTTCGAAATAGGTATTTATTATTTATTGCTTTTTTATGGTATTACTCTACACATTATATAATGTGTACCTTGCATTTGTGTGTGTTTTTAGTATTCAATTAAGGAAGTATAAATATTAGTTTTAAATTAGAATTGATTTTTTCCGTTGAAACGATATAAATCGAACTTTACATTTTTTACAACATTAGCTAACTTTTTACTTCACATTTCTTGTGATTCATTTCAAGGGGCATTTACCCCAAAGTCAAATACGCAATAATTTATATATTTAACCCATCCATTCTTTTTTCATTTGACGATTTGTCTCTCTATGATTTATTCCTTATACTGTTTTTTTAAATTCATTATTTTTGAAAGAGCAATTAAAATCATTTTTGTGTATATCCTAGATAGAAAGTTAGAATTAGTAGTTAATAGTACATTTAAAATGCCAATAAAAATGTATTAATTTTTTGAAATATGCTTAGGTATATATAAAATATTGAAGTATTAAAATATGCAATATTAAAGATTTGAAGTTTTCAAATCAATCTAATCGCGAGGCAAATGGAATTTAGTGTGTTTAAATACTTTTACGCTTATCTACAATAAATACTCTCTGATATTGATATTTGTGTCAATGACTCGCTTGCAAACTATATGGTCTGATCAATACTGTTTGAAACTTATAATCAAATGTACCAAATGAAGAACTTATCAAATATACAAAATCAAGAACTAGTTGTTCAAAATTAATAAGTATACTTTTTAGTGCAATTCATTTATTTGGTTTTTGATCAATGACTTGTTATACTAATTGGATCTTTATTGTTTTGTTTTGTTTATTATTTGTGATTTTAATATATAGCTATTTATTACTTATTACTCTTATTATTTTCAATTAAAAAAAGAATTTTAAATCAATCAATTAAAAAATTTGTCTTATTGTATTAAAAGATTTAAACCAAATGGTCTATTTATGATTCAAAAATTAAAATTGTAATTCAGAATTATAATTATGCATTGGATTTAAGCAAATCTTCAATCAATTATGCCTTCCTTTGATACAACAAAATTTATTAAATTCTAATGTACAATACGGCCATGCAAATATAATAAATGTATTGTATTATATATGAAATAAAAACATGTCTGCCTAAATGACCAAGTTTACTTGCATACATTCATGATCTTTATTGTGTTTTTTAAATTAGCACTAAACCTTCATATGGACTTAACTATATTATGTTTGTCACTCATGAACTTTATAATCATGAACAAGATATATTATGTATTCAAATACTGTCACTTGCATTTAACTTAATTGACCTTGACGTAGCGAACAAAAAATTGAGATTCTACTACGTATTGGTTTGACTTAACATAGTCGTGATTCTTGCATATAAGAATAGTAGGCATACAACAAAAATAAATGATAATTTAATACCGACCAGAAGATTTATATGCATTATATTTAATTTCTTTTTTAATGTGAGGATTGAATGTGTGAGCTTAAGTATGAAATAGAAGTCTGAAAATGAGGTTGTTAACATTCAACTTTAGAAAAATGGGTTAGTTGTGTTTTCACTTATTCTATCATTAACATTTTTCGAGTAATTCATTGCTGTGAACCTAAAGATCACAATAACAATTGGTCTGCTTTAATTTCTCTATTTGTTATTCGCTCAAGTTTTGAGCAGAAAAAAGGCTCAGTGGTTAAATAGCCTATAATAACCGAGCTTTCCTGAGTCTGATTAAGCACATTAACTAGGAAACGTTGAATATTTTGAATGTGAATCTGGAAATTAGAGAAAACAATGAGCGCAATGCAGAGAGATGAATATTGAAGGTGAGTCTGGCATGGAGGAATTGCATTGTCTGTCCCAAATGGGTCAAGATTTAATAATGAAGGGATGAGGAAACAACTCGCCCCACACGTTACGCAAAAACGACCATTCAGGAAATGGTCATAAACACCACAACAAGCACACACAACTCCTTTGCTCCTCTCTATAAACACTCATTCTCCTTAAAATCTTAACAAGCCTCAAATTCCCCCCAATTGGCCCATTTGATAAAAAGTTTTTAAAATTGAAAAACATTTTTTGAAAAACAGTTTTCCAAAATGAGGTTTAAACGGAAAGGAAGAGTAGAAGTTTCCCTTGTGAGTGTCATTGTGTTCTTGACTTTAAACGTCTTTCGCCCCGTGGACGGTGGACGAATTTTGTTTTTCTTCGGAGTCTCAACTTTAAGTCATCAAATCCTCGTTTGGCCGCTCATGGAGAAATTGGCATTGCGAGGACACAATGTCACGCTGTTGACTGCCGAGTCTCCCAAGTTGTTCAGGAGGAACGATAGCGTCAATATTGACATTTTTAGTCCTCAAAAAGTTCAAAATTTTATGACGACAGAATTCATTTCTAATGTAGATTTGGTTGGACTTCGGAAAGTGGGAAATAGAGCCGCAGGTTAAAATCCATTTATTTATTTTTAAAATTCTTAAATTAAAATAAAAAAAAAGATTTACTTATTTTCTGGCTAAATGACTAAAAATTTACTTTTAATGATTTTCACTTATACTATTTGAAATTAAATCTAATTTTTAATTAAATTAAATTTTAGTTTGGTACGGACTCCCGAATTTCGGGGTTGGCCTCTGTAAAGTGTTGTTCCAATCAGAAGAAACCCAAGGTTGGGTCAACAGCTCCAGATTCGACCTGATCGTGGTGGACAGTTTGTTCAACGAGTGCGCACTAGGTCTCGTGTACAAGTTCAACATCCCGTTCATTTACTTCTCCGCCTCCTCGGTGTTCCAATGGGTCCCCGACGCCCTCGGGTTCCCCGGAGAGAACTCCTACGTCCCCGACATGGAGCGCGGGTACGAGCAGGAAATGAGTTTCTTGGAACGCGTGGCCACCGGGAGTCGGGCCCTCGCCTGGCATCTCTACCGGAACACCATCATGTTCCCCAAGCTGGAAGACGTGTTGAAGAAGGGGCTGGAAATCCCGTTCGGATCACAAGGAATCCCAAGTTTAGCAGAGATCGAGAGGAACGCGAGTCTCGTCCTACTCAATACGCATTTTACAACAGATTACGCAAGGTCTCTTCCACCACTCTTCGTCAATGTTGGTGGCCTACATTGCGGCGGAGCTCATGAACCATTGCCGCAGGTCAATTTCACTTTTCATACTCCTAAAGCAAAACAACTCTTCAGAATACTATTATAAATGTATTTTTATATCTTGCATTTACATTATCGTCTATGGACATGCTCTCCGTTTCAACGTAATCGCACTTGCATTCTTTCTGCATCACATAACTTATCATTTGCTAAATACTTCATATACAGAATGTATTTCATCATTAGCTAAATGCTTTATTATATGTATGCATTAATGCATTTGCTATAAACATTGTATTTACTCAAGGAACATCTATATAAGATAACTTTACACATATAGCAATCCATATTGGATACACTTGAGATGTAATGAGATGTGTAAATGCGAATGATTGAACCGAATGATACATGTTGATTTGATTGCCAATGTTGCAAATAGTTAGAGAGAAGGAATGAAATGAATTGCATTTTTCATGACCTGACTAATAAGGTTTGTTTGTTTTATTCAGGATATCCTTGAATTTATTGGAACAAGTGGGAACGAGGGATTCATTTACATCAGTTTCGGAACCACAACGCGCGTCTCGAAGATGAGCAAAGATGTCCAAGAAGTGTTTTTCTCAGCCATGAGGAATTCCTCGTCACTCCGGTTCATTTGGAAATGGGACGGAAGTCTACCGGAGAACATGCCAAAAAACGTTTTGACGGTCAATTGGGTTCGTCAACAGGACATTTTGGCTCATCCAAGAATCCGCGGTTTCATTAGCCACGCCGGGTTGAACTCAATTCACGAAGCCGTTTATGCCTCCGTTCCTCTCATCGTCTTCCCCATCTTCTCAGAACAGGATTTCAATGCGGAGAAACTCCACAGGGTCGGGTATGGCATTCGATTGGAAATGAACACAATCACCCAGGTGGAACTGGAAGGGGCAATTAAGAAAATCACGAAGGATCCGAAATATTCGAAAAGAATGGAAGAAATTTCAAGATTATTTAGGGATAGGCCGGATAAACCTTTAGATACGGCTGTATGGTGGACTGAATATATTTTAAGGTAATTTTTATTTCTTATTTTGCACACCTTCTAATGAAGCTTTTTAATTATAATTGTGATAGAATCTTATATAAAATAATTCTTCCATTTACGTTGAAAATGGAAATAGAACGAGTTTGAGTAAAACTTTATAAAACGGGTTCATCAAATAGTAAAACAAAATAAATTAATTTCATTAGGAATAAAGAAACAGCTCGAGAGTTGATGCGACCATTGGGAGCTTACCAGACGTGGTACGAGCGACGGATGCTCGACGTTTGGGCCTTTTTAGTCATTATGGTCCTCATCCCTCTCATCTTCATCGTCATTGTGTTTGCTCACATTGTGAGGAAGATCTGTCAAGATGACTCGCTTGAAGATGCAATCTTGACTACGAATTTTAGTGCCAATACCTCCGCTGATCCCATTCCACATTCTTCAAATACTGATGAGAATGCAAATGTGGGAGAAGATGCTCAAAAGAAATTGAAAACTTCATGACATTCTTTATCTCTCTAAATGCTACGACATTGATTATTACAATTATGAACTATATTTATGTGTAGAACTGTAGTATGTAAAGTACGCTTATTCAATTCTATTTTACCGAATATAAAATTTATTTTTTCTAATAACTGGTTAAAACTAAAAACTAAATAAATACTCATATAATCTATACCTATTGAATTTTCTAAATTATTTGCCAACACGAGTTTATCAGAATTAACTATTGCAATTTATGATAAAATGTTTTATTAATATTATAAATAATGAAAATACTCAACAGTCTTTTGCAATACTAAAATTTTATTTCTTATTGAGGGAATCTCTTTAATCTCTATAAATCTCTTTAAGCCTCTGATATAAAAACAATAATGAATAGAAACAGGAAATGTTGGAATTTAGTAATGTGAAGAACGAACTGGGAGAGCCGGGGCGGAGTAGGAGGAATATCCCGAGGAGTAGCTGCCAGCCAGGGAAGCTCTGATCTCTTCTGGAATTGGTGGCGACGTGGGCAAATGAGCTCCGACTGGGCGAAATCCATCCTTGTCAGCCACGTAGTTGACGGTGATTGGAGTTCCGTCCGGGGACGTGTAGCTGTAAGACCCAGTCTTGATCACGTTGGCCTTGGGCTCGTCAGCAGTGGTTCCGTATCCAGCACCGCTTGAGAGCATCTCGACTCGGGTGTTTTCCTCCATCCGGATTCCGTTGCCGGATTCGTATCCGAAGTTCGACTTCATGCCGTCGGAGGAGATGTCCTGGGTGAAGCTTCTGATGGGGATCGGAGCAGAGAGAGCCGGGGCAGAATAGCCGCCGTAGGCAGCTGGAGCCGCAGCCGGGGCAGAGTAGGATGACCGAGTGGGTTGCTCGAATTTAACATGGTAGTCGTTAGCAAAAGCTCCAGCAACAAACGCAAGGACGATGAGCTGAAATCAATTAAATTTTTTGTAAATAACGTAAACATTAAGAATTAAATATTGATGAATAAAATGAATACAGTATATAAAGTAAATGTAAGAAAAATGTAAGAATCTTGAGAAATGCAATTTTGATTACAATCTTGATTACATTGTTGAGAATAGTGAGAAAAAAGATTTCGTAATAAAAAAGAATTTTTTGAAAAAAAGAAAATTTATAAAAGTTTGAAAAGTTTTTTAAAATTCTCTTACGAATTTCATGTTGAATGTCTTGGATGAGTTGGATGAGACTTGAGAGAATTTGTCTTGAGAGGATTCGGTTCTTGGACTGAGATGATTTCCAGAATCCAGGAGCCCTTTTTATACCGAGTGACAAACACGTTTACTTTCCTCCTTGTTTTTGTTTTCTTTGATGCTCTAATCCCCCAGAATAGACGTTGAAAGCATGGAGTTAGTGGGAGAAGAAGTGGAGATTAGCAAGGGACCTTCAAGGGACCTTGCGTCCTTTGCATCTACCCTTTACGTCCACAAATATCTCCATAAAGAGACAAGAGGAACATGCTGTGATGTTTAGCTAATGTTCACATTTGCTCAAAGGTTCTTTTATTGTCTATTTCTTTGGTTCATTTGGTTCCAAGAAGACACCTGAAGCTGTACAAATAGAGCTAAATAAGATATATAACTATGTGTGTAGTATATAATATATAACTAGCTGAGTATATAACTTTATTAACTCTTTTCATATACATAAGATGCCTTTGGGTAGGTACTTAAAATCTGAAAAACGAAAGTTTAATGATTCTTCTCTTCCCCTCTGCTCTGTTTGTCTATGGCCTACACAAAAATGAGCCTTTATTTACACTCTATATTAGATGCACAATACTAATGTAACTAAATATATTTTAGAATAGAGATACGAACAAGACATTGAAAAGAGAGAAAAATATTTTTATTTGAACAATGGTTATTTTTGCAATGAGCCCTAGTTATTCTTATTTTGGAGGAATGGAATAATGAGAAAACAACTTGTGGATTTCCAATTTTATTGCAATTTTTATTATTTCAATTTTGTTAATTTTAAAAACTTTATCGTAATTTCAGATACATTGAACTCTGATTCATTGATTACTTATTACTTATGTTGTGTGTTTATCCATAACATTGTCATTAAATTATTTCAATAATGTGTGATTCATTGGTAATTTATTTCATCTTGTTGAGATTGAGTTTAGGCAGTCGAGTAACTCCCTTTTTCATGTAATACTGATTGATGAACTTGATGCTTCGAGCCTTGATGTCTGCCCGGGTTGGAACTTTAAGATCAAGCATGAAATCGTCATCTACAGATTCATACAAAAGATATTAAGACACTAATGCTGGTTAAGTTTAATTCCTATTAACAATGAGATTTTAGTGATTAGCTAATGATTTGAACGTTTAAGCTTAATAATTTAAAGATCTTTTTTTTTTACCTCCGTCACTCTCAGACATGAGCTCCGGAGTTCCAACTCGAATGAATCTTGGTTCAAGCGGAAGTGGCTTGACATTACTGGCGTAATCATATCCAGGTTCCTTTTTGGCGAAAATGGAATCATAATCCTCGACTTGTTTCTTGAGTTTTTTCAATTTGTGGTAAATGGCTTTGAGTTGAGATTTGAGGTCCATGTCGTTTGAATCTCCTTTAGTCTTCGTGCGTTTCTTCCCTTGTTCAATTCTGTCCAAGATGGCCATGGCTCCGAGGCGGACGTTGATCGTGATTTCACCATATTTATTCAGATTCTCCTGAAAGCCTTTCATGTCCATTAACATGTTACCCATTGATTTATCCAATTCTTTCAAATGTTGCTCGGATCTTAATTTTAATTTCTTTATTTAATTCCTTTTATAAATTAGACTAATTATATAAGTACATTTAGTTGGTTTAAAAATGAAACGTACTCTTGAAACCCTTTGGCTCCTGTATATTTGAAATGGCAGAGAATGAGCATAAGTTGATCTCTTTGTTTAATGAGGAGATTTCTCAAATTTTCTTTTGATTCCATTTCCAAGCAAAGACGTTTTCCCAATTTCATTACAGTATCAAGCCTAACAAAAATAAAAAAAACTCACATTATATCTTAGAATAAGAATATGTAGTTTATAGTTTCTTTACCTCATCAAGTTTTAAGCAATTTAAACTTTTTACATTTAATTAAAGCTCAGCATTTAATAATTCAATTTGTTATGAAATATGAAGTTTTAAAACTTTTTACCTGTAAGGGATTTCTGTCAAGCTTGTGACATGCATAGACTCAACGAGTCGTTTTGCTCTGTCATCGTAGATGTCCTGAACAAATTATTTTTTAAACATTAAATAATTAAAAATTCTATTAAATTTTCTAGTTGAGCAAAAAGGAGAAATGTTTTTTTGTAAGTAATAACCAATTCAATCTTCTTGGCTCGTCGAGCTTTGACAAATTCAACTTGTGAAGAATGAATGCTGGTTGTTGAACTTTCCATCTGCTGGTCATGATTTCCAAATTGCAATCTTTTGGCCTTTGGATTGATAAGCGTCTTTTCATGTATTTGGTTTTTCTCCAACGCGGCCGTGACAGCTTTGGTCATCCTTGACATTGCCTTACGTCGCTGTCGTCTGTTATCATGAGCTTCTTTCTCAGTCAGCTCTAAATTCCTTATAGTCTCATCTCGAAACTATTAAAACCAAAAAGGTAATAGTTGTGGTCATACTACTCATTAATTAAATAATAAGTAATAAAACATTTATAATAATTAATTAATTACTAATACTAAATAATTGTTCATTAATTAAATTCTTCTTCAGCGTGAATAATCCTAATATTTGATCTTAAATGGGAATTTAGTAAATCCGATTTACCTTAACAGCGTCTTTAAGCATGACTTGCAACGCTTGCATTTCCCTCTTCAAACTGGCCCATTGGTCTTCAACGGAGATAAGCATAGGAGTGTACGAGCCGCGTTCGTCCAGTAACTTCGTTCTGATGAAAATGTAGTGATCACGGAGGACGAGCACGGTCTCCATCTTCACCTTCATGCTCTCAATGTCCGTTTCTGTTTTCTCGAAGGCGAGGACGGCTTTCGTCTCCCATGGACTTGCACCAGGTCGCGGCCATTTCTCAATGATCATCACAAGAAGCGCGGCGTTTTCCAGTTTCAAGCGCTTGACGTGAAGGCGGTAGAGAATCAAATTGAGACGTTTGAGTGCGTCAAAGATTTTGTCATCTAACCATCCAATGGCACACTATGACCAGTTAAATAACTACTAACTTAATTAATTAACTTAATTAACTAACCTAATTAACATTATGCTCAAGTAAATAGCTATTTATTTTGTATTTTTTTTGCCTTTAAAGTTTTATTTATATATACCTCTTGACCCTGACCGCTCAGGGCAAGCTGAAATTCTCTATGAGTTCTCAAAGCATTTTGAACGGCTCGCCTTTCTGCGTATACTGCCTCTGACAGCGTATTACGGAGATTCCTCACTTCCGTGTATAAATCATGAAGGATTGTGTTGGCTCCGAGACGATTTTCTTCAATGTCTTCCCTCAAAACTCGATTGTACCTTTCTAGTTATTCAGCAAGTGCAGTTGAATATAGGAATTTTTTAACAAGTGATTTTTAGGGATATTTAAAAAAAATCGTCTAATTTAATTTAACCTTTAAGAGCAATTTTAGTCCTAAGGTTCTCAATGTGATCTTGAAGTGTCAATTGTTGATCTGTGATTTCCGCTGTTTTCTTTTCCGTGCAAGGCTTCCCGATGAACCGTCCATATGAGGAAATTTGCCGTTTGAGAAACATCATCTCAATTTAACAAGGCTCGTCTAACCAAGAATTAAAGCTTAATTTTGATCCTTTTATACCCTCTTCTAAGAAACTGTTTGATGCTATAATATGAAAAAGGGGAAAAACCTACAACATGGCCTAAAAATTTTAAAAATGTATTTAAATCAATAATTAATTTTTTGCTTTTGTTGGATTAGAGTAACATTGGAAATTTTTCTATTTTTGGTCTTTCAAATCATCCGATTAATTTTTAATCATATGTATTAAAATATTGAAAATAATTAATACTTACTATAACAGGTGTTCCGGGTAAAATCCACTCATTCACTATAATATAAGTTAAAGTGGCTTTAAATTAATGTGAAGAAATGAATGAATGAAAATGAATGAAAATGAATGTTAAAATTTTTTTAATGCAATGATATACATGATGATGTAAATGATACCAAAAAAGAAGACGCATTTCTAAATAATTTTAGAAAAAAATGTTTACGGTAATGATATGTAACATTAATTGTCATTTCTATAATGTTTTTTTTTATTAAATCATATTTTTCAATTCTTTATAACTTTTGATTCTTACACATGTATCAATTATGAAAGACAACTATTTAACAGTAACACAAACTAACATTTTTATCAATCAATGTAATGGTTCATTCTTAAGACGGTTTTACGTATACTACCTATGCAGTATATAAATATATTATCTATTGTATATACCGGATACCTCTTTTACAAGAATTTGAACTTTCTTATATGGAATTATTTTCATAATAAATATAAACACATCTAGCTTTTTATTACAAGTATATTTAGTATAGGTATACTCTTCTTTCCTTACAACTTTCCAAGATCTAAATAACAAAATAAAGATAATAAGCAAAGTATATAACAAAAAACCTTTAAAGACTGAAGGATAAATGCAATTTCACGATAAAAAATTATGTTTATACAAAACTGTTTAATTATTCAAGAATTAGCTAATAACTCTCATTAAATTGTTCATCGGAAAAATAATAAGTCAATAAAGATAAAAAGCGTACATCGATTCTATTTCTAATCTATTTTTGTTTTTAATTGTATACTTTTCTAATTAAGTAAAATAATTGTTAATCAATAAAGAACGAAAACAAGGTTTCTTATTATAGTTGTTCTAATAATTAAAAAACATACTCATAAGTCATAACTCAAATAAACATTTCATTAAAAACTTTCCAATATAAGTAACATGAAAATTTACCATACGCATAAACTTTTATCTATACAATAAATTTTTACCTATGCATACATTACTTCTATGTGTATGGCATATTTTTAAGATATATATAGCTTTTATATTTATTTAATTAATAATTATAGTTGCTCATTTAATGGAATGTCTTGTCATAATAGTTGTAATTATATAAAAGTCTTAACAGGAATAGTTCATCAAGTTTATAAATATAAGCTTCTTGTTCCAGTGTGATATTTAATACGTAAAATTGATTCACTCGAATTTCTATTGGCCAAAATGGATATGGAATATTGATTGGCTCATAATGCCTTTCTCTTTCATGTTTAAATGTAGTTGATGTTTAAATGTAATCTACATCATATAGAGAAGAAACTGATGTAGAGAAGAAACGGAATATAAATATGAAAAAGGTCGGCTCGCAATTGCTCGCATGATGACCTCAGACATCCATGGGGTCATGAGAAAACATCTTTGCTTTGACATTTGAGGAAAATGTCTTCATTGGGATGACTGGCTTGACTTTGAGTCCCTTGGGGAGGATGAGACACTGCTTGCAGGCACAAGATGTGGGCTTGTAAGGGCCGCTGGCGTTCCGGCTGCAATCGCAGCTGCTCTTCCCTGCAAACAAACAGACCCTTAAGACCCTTTTCTTGAAAGATTAAGGTCTCCTATATGGAGCAATGTGGGAGATAAAGATGGGAGATATAGATAGGAGATATAGAGTATTGTAGAGCAAAGGTGTCTTACTCAGATAGTCGTTCTCGTCAAAGTTCGGATCCCAAATGAGAAGCTCAGGAGAGCCAAGCTGATGGCGAAGTTTCCTACGCGTTCTCTCGTTTTCAGCTCGCCTCTTGGACAATTTCTATATTCAAATTAGGAATTTATTGAAAATAATTTATTCAATAATTAAGCTAAGGCTGTATTACAAAGCTAATAATTAACTATTACCATTTTAATTAAAACTTAATTTAACAAAATTTTAACTGGAAGATTTAATTGAAAAATTAATCTTTTGCGCTTCTAACCTAAAAACCATTGGCCTTTAATAACAAAGCCCATAGTTGGTATTTGTTATTTTATTGCTAAATTAAAACATTTATTGTCAAAATCGAGTAATTTACTTATTAAAGCTATTTTATAATAACCATTTATAAACAAAAAGAACAAGTGTGTTTCATTTATTGTTAAATAAAAAACAGGAATTTTTATAAAATCTTTGTTAAAAATTGATTAACTTTACAGGTATAATAATCCTATGAAACTTTTGCCTATTATGTATATCTATGACATGAAGGAATATTTATTGCATTTGGTTCATTTGACTCTCTTCGTTAACACACCAATTCATGAATTAAAAATGAGAAGATAAAATTTAAAATGACCTTGTGAGCGAAGAAGAAGATAGCGAGGAGGACCGAGAAGACGCAAATGGCACTAGAGAATCCCACGATAAGTTCCTTTGATTCTAGCATCTTGATTTATTAATTTGATTCACTCTAAACAAGTTAAGTTTAAAGAGTTAACTATAGTTAAATACTCAAATATTTATAAAACGAACAAGGAAGCGGCGGAGCCCTTAAAAAGAGAAAGATGGAAGGCGTTGTAGAGAAAAGGGAAAAGGGTCAAGAGAAGCCTCTTAGCAAGACTTCCGAAGAGGACTGGGGGTGGGTGATGAGTTTCTTTGTTCAGGCATGGGAGTTGAGCTGAGGGAATTTCCTCCTCCACCACCCTACAGGATGACGGCTGCTTGCTTGGGATTACGAATACACAGAGTACTCATCACACGGAATGACGCATTGAAGCTACTTTTATTATTTTTATGTTCCTTATACTCAGGAATCCCCAACAACTCGTCTCTTTATATGCAAATTGAATCAATACTTAGGTATTTAGCTACTCATGTTCATTCTAGATAATAAAAGCTTAATATGATCAAAAAGCAAATATTTCATTTTGTAATGCGATTCATTCGACTCTTCTTCGTGAATGGTCTCTCATTACCCATCCATGCAATTGAACTCACATTCACTCATTCGCCTTTCAAGAGCATTTTTAGGTTGATTTTTAGGATGGTTTTGGATTGAGTATCATTATTATTATCGCTATCATTATTACTCTAAAGACTCTAACTCACTTTTCCCAGGATCCTCATTAATTCCTTTTACATGCTACAATGGCAGCTAGGCCATTAATGGACGCTCATGAAAAGCTTTGCTTGCTAAACTTCTATTCAGTCCAACCCTCACAGTGCTTTTGACTCTTCAGAGTAGAACAGAGTTCAATGGGAGAGCTTATAAGCTCTGATTTCTGATGCTGCATGTTGGGTATGAAATGACAGCAAATGAGGAGGATTTTTATTCCATAGGAAACTTCCTTAGTTCATCGATTTAGTAAATACTGTAATCAGAGCGATAAGCGAGGAAGCCTTTAATTGAACTCTAGTTGTACCAATGATAAGATTAACTACTATTTATTCTATTGTGAAATGGTAAATGGATATGGATACTTTTAAGCTTGTATATATATACAATTTACTTATACTGTAGTTATATTCAGCAGACATTTCTTTTATACTGAAGATGATAGAATTTTTTATAAATCTTTCCTGTTATAGTTAGCATCTAGTCAGCATTAAACTCAAACAGAAGTTGTGGTGCCAGCTTTTAATTTAGATTTTTAGATCAGAGAGAAATCTTTTATTTGCATAGTTTGGTATTTAGGCCCCTAAATGAACTTAAAATGAAAGATAAGCGAATTGGAATGATTTGGGGGAATTCGCAATTGCCGAAAGTTATCGCTGATGTCCTATTTAAAAATATTTTTTCTGTTCATGTCATCTCTTTTTGAATTCTAATGAGGCAGTTGTGAGCGGAATTGGTAATTTTCTAGAAATAGAAATAATGCATTCAAAAATGAGCAAATTAGAATTTGTGGATGAAGAATAAATGATATTTTAATGCTTTTAAATGCTTTTCATGAACAAATGCGTGTTAAAAGAATCTTTATATGAAAAATCGTAAGAGTAAGCATTTTGTACAACGACGACAAAGAGTGAATTGGTAAATAATTTAAAAAATTAAGAGTCAGTATATAATTTATTTGCAAAATTTAAATAAATTAGAATAAATACATTAATTTACAATAATTACGCTTAGCGCCTATAAGTCTTTTATCTTATATTATCGAACGAGAGAATAGAACGAGTAATTACGTACTTTGCAGGATAATACTTTTACAATACATATAAATACTTGTGCATTGAGTATTACAAGAAATTGCGAGCAACAAAATTAATAATTATATACTATTGTAATAATCATTTATATTAAAATTCAATTTGACGCAAAAATTCTTATTCCTTTTTAGTACCTACTAATTCTTATATAATTTACAGATTCTAATCATCAGTATAAAAGTTGTTGGGCTCACAATCAATGGATTTACAATTATAAAATATCATTGCTTTAAAAATATGATATATTAATCATATCACCTCAGACCTAATTCTTTCGATCACAAAGAGATTATGTGTTTAGTTAATTTCACGAAAGGAGATTTTCTTATTTAATCTACAATTTAATTAATTTAAAGTTTAAATTCATGCTTGGTTATTTAATCCTATTCGAGACATTCAGAATGGTGAGTCAGACAAGAAGACCAAGAAGAGCAAAATCCCATCAAAGAAGGAGCTGGACATTCGGCGGAGTTTTCGCTTCGACGGCTTCATCTTTTCCCTGGAATTAACATATGATCAATAACTCATAAACAGATTAATTATTTAATTGTATAACTATATTTAAAGTTAAAATTAATTAAATAGATATAATAAAGCAATAAAATTAATTAAAACCAGTATGATTTTCGTCGTTGTCCATTTCCTTTAGGCGGATTTTCAGTTTGGGAGTTTCCTTGGTCCTCTCCTTCGCCTTCCTGATTCCCTCGACCTGTTGACATTTCCAATTTTATAATTGTAGTAATTAATTCCTCGGCTAAGATGTTCCTCATCGTCCCAGAGTCTTCACGACAGTAAGGACAAGTCTTCAGCCGCGTTAAACACTCTCCGCAGATGTAGTGCGAATTGATGCAGACTTTGATCGGGAAAGTCAACACTTCGTCGTAGCAGATCTTGCAGCCAAAATCCTCGAGGGCCTTTGGCATCTTCATTTTCATAATTACACCCGAACTCATTTTGTATCGCTCAATTCTTAGCAATATCAAAGAATTAATAATTAATTGACATTTTTCCATATTTAGTAATTTGTCACAATTGATCATGATCATAGTTAAAGTTAATTTTATATTCAAGATTGCTAACCTTTTGACACAAGTATAATCAGTTTACTAATCCAAATTATGCTATGCTTGATATACTACGATAGAATTGAATTACACTTAACTAAAAAAAAATTTGCTTGAAAAATTGTGCTTTGTCTAATAGAATTTCGTTTCCTCTGATATCTCAATTCGAGGCCAATTTGAAGATAATATTTATGATTAAATACTAAATCGAATCCTAATTTAATTAATTGCTAAATTAATTTGCGTACACTTCATTTTAGTTGTACAAAAAGCCATGTTAGATTTTGAAAATGTTATAATTTCCACAGTTAAAGGTTGTAAAATGCGGGAGTCGTTTTCTTGCTCTTTCACCATCACCCTATAACGTTATTCAACGTGGTATATAATCTATCAAAATGCCCAAAGTGTTAACAAAGGTTTATTTTTATTTAAATGCGTAGCTAAAATGCGTCAATACTTTGTACTACTAAATTAATTTTTATTTCTAATCTAAACTTTAACTTAAATTTTGTAAATTCCTCCCTAACGAGCTTAACGGATGCGAGTTAAATAATGCAAATAAACTTTTTATTTTATCGAGGAAATTAAAATTATTATAAATATAAAGATGACATCTTTAATGACTTTTAAAGAAACTAACACTACTAACCATTAGCTATATCTACCTATCATATTTTAAGTATATTTTTTATATGATATTTATATAATTTATACACTTATAATATTATGTAAAATTATATTTTTTCATGAGGAAGTGGTAGATAAATTATTACATCTATTGCGTTCATTAGATATATTACATATTAGATATATATTGTAAAATACATTTTGGTTTGTCGTTCAAAAACGTAAAACTCATTTAACTAAACTTACTTACAAGCATCAAGCCTCAAGATTTTGATATCCTTATTCCTCATTTGTCATTCATACTTTTGTCAATGCAAAAGACCTTTCAAATGTTTTTATTATATTGGAAAAAACTCATTTTCTGAAAATGATTCTTGGAACCACTTGGAACATGAATAAAATTAATTCTAAAATCATTAACTTTTCTGGTCAAATGAATAAAAATAATTCACATTAAACATAGCTGTAATTTTAACATTATAAGGCATTTTTAGAATGTAAGATAATAAAATCAACCATCGTACATTTTTTAAATCATTTTTATCAAATGCATACATATTAAGCAATACACAATAATGGTATTAAACAGTTGAGTCTTATGAGTTTATGAGTATGAGTTATAAAGCAATGAACATTTTTCTAATGAGTAATTGCACAGTCTTATGAAGCGATAAAGATGCCCAATAAATCTATTAAATCTCCAGACGAATCGACTAAAAAATAAAACGGAATTGAATCAAGTATTCAAGTGATATATAGACATAATAGGATGACTCAATTCTTCTTATATACCTATTAGCTTTATGTTTTAAGATGAAGTCGTTAATGGAGAATTGTCTCAATGCCCATTATTTGGTGAGGGAATGACGACGAGTCAAACATATGTAACAATAATGTAGCAAACAGTCCAATGCCTTTATGAGATCTTTCAAAGACCTTCAAGTCAATTTCATTCAATTGAACTAAAGATATAATCTCCTATATGAATCCAATCAGTGAACAAAGCATGGAGTCTCATCCTCATCACCTCTGAGATTTTTTTAATTCTTTGTTAAAATTAAACTAATTTTCTTTCCGCAATGTTCGCTAAACTCATTTGGATCGGATTTTTCCTCTGTTTAATTCAATTAGCCAAATTGTCAACAAGTTCCATTTTACCAAAGTCAGATTCTCAGTAAGTATACTATAATTTATATACATAGTACATTTAGCATTTAATTAATGTTATTCTCTTTGTTCAATTCACATTACTGGTATTTTTGCATAATAAAATAAAAATGATGAATAAATGAACAGAAACGAAGAAGAAAATGGTATCTTGAAGGAATCATTAGCAGAAAGGGAGTCCGAAGAGAGAAGCAACGAGGAACAAGTGAAGCGGCTCATTGATCTCTTTCAATCTCTCAGGATGTCAAATGACGTCGCGATCGACTACTTTCGAAAAACACTCTCACCAGTTATTGAAAAGGTATGTAATGTAGAGACCGATAGAGACACAAATGGGATAATCAATTATGTAAAGCATTTACGAGTTTTGCATAAAAATATGAGGTAAATGATATACAGATAATAGTTAATTGATTGCTATAAAAAGAAAATTAATTGTGTTATATTGCTTTTTATTTAAGGTTGAGGAGTTGGAAAGATCAATTGAAGTCTGTGGAACCCAAATAGATCAACTCGTGTTAAAAACTAAAGAATTGGAAAATAAAATTGAGACACTTAATGAAAAATGTAGCAATGTGAGTAAGTTTGTGATGATGTCAATTAATTTATTAAAATTACTTTTATTGTAAACGATAACTAAATATCTATTAACTAGTTTACATGTAACGAATTTACATAACGAGAGATATCTGCATTACGATTATGTATTTAGCCGGCGCTGATTTAACTTATTGTTCAATTTAGAAGGAGATCATAAATGCCGAAATTGGAGGTAGGCCTATAATAGAGGAAAACTCAATAATCGAAGGAAATTCGTCAAAATTGTTGAATTTAACTAAAGAAGAAGAAATGCCAAGGGTATACTTTGAAGAGACCTTTTCATCCCCAAATTGGTCAAGCAATTGGACCAAGTTCTTTAGCAGTGAAATGGGCGAGATTCCGAACAAAGACTTTGAATGGGTGAAAAACGAAAGCATTCAAACGTCAGGTCGGGGGCAATACGGCCTTTCGGCCCAATTCCCTGAATTCACCTCCATTGAGAAAAGACTCATCATCCAATTCGGAGTTCAAATGCCCTTAAGATCCGGTCTTGACATGTCGTGCGACGCGGGTTTTCTCCGGTTGTTCGATTGTTTGATTCCGCCTGAGCAACCTTTGCCCTGGAACACGCCGTATTTGCTCTCCATTGGCCTCCACAACTGCGAGACTCAAAATGTTTTAGTTTTCTTTTCAGGGAATCAGGAAGCGAGAGAGAATTGGTACAAAGACAAAATCTCTCAACAGGCCGCGTCTGAAGAGAAAATCCTCACGTTCACCCTCGTGTTGGATGGGGAGAAGAGCCGGTACGAAATGCTCCTGGACGGCGTCCTCGTCCACGAATACGAATTGAAAAAGGAGTTCAAAGGCTATGCGTCCATCTGCCGAATTGGCCTTTATTTTGTTCAATTTGAAACAGAGCCGACGGAGTTTCGAAGAATCCTCGTCACTTCGGATCCAAATTATGCGGATCGAGCGAGAGTCGAATCAATAAGTAAACGAGATTTGGAAAAGTGAAAAATCTGTATAGTTGAATCATTAATTATATTTAGAAATGAATAAAATGCAGCCTTAAAAAATCGCATATCTTGGTTTAATGTCATTAATGTTGATTTAAGCAGTTAAATAAATACGTTGACTTTCATACTTCTCGCATTCTGTAGCGTAGCAATATTCACAGCCCCATTACATTCATTACATTTAAAAAAACTTTTATATAAACAAGTTAAAGCTGTTGCAAATTCCAATAAGGGATTATTTAACTTAAATTATAAAGTTTATAAACCAAAAATTACAATCTAGTTAAAATTAAATTGATTGAAAAATTTAAATTATATCTAAATAATAAAATTTTATTAATATGCCTTGTTTAAATGAAGATGGGAGTTGTGCTAAAAAGCGAAAATTTTTCCGAGTCTGATGAAAAAGAAGGTGAAATCATCAAAACAATGCTGGCAGAGAAAACCGCATCGGGATCGTGTCGTGCAACCAAGAGAGAAATGAAGAAGAAAGCCAAAGAGGAAATTCAAGCCAAAGCTGCTCAACAGCAACTCATCATCCAAAAGAACAAGCGAAGTTTTAGAAAAGACCTCGGCCTCGAAACCGACGACGATCCCGATGATTACATTGACTTTTTCGATGTAAGCATGTACATTCCGAAAGCCGCTTGTAAATCAAATTTCAATTCATCTCATTTTGCAAAAGCTTGTCAAATCATCAGAGCAATCAATGAGCCAGAGCTCAGACTCAAACGACCTTATTTTCTAAATGACATTGAAAGGGTCACGACTTATGACCTGGCCGTCGCCATCTTAAGATGTATACAATTATTCTTCAAGTTTTTCGCAAATGGCTTAAAGTTTTATAAGGGTTGGTTTAATAAGTTTCCATTATTTTTGCTTTAGATGGAAACTTCTTGAATAATGCACTAGTGAAGAGTAAATTTTTTGAAAAAAATACAGAGGTCCATATTTTAT
This sequence comes from Neelides sp. FZ-2019, assembly GCA_009869795.1. Taxonomy (NCBI): domain Eukaryota; kingdom Metazoa; phylum Arthropoda; class Collembola; order Neelipleona; family Neelidae; genus Neelides; species Neelides sp. FZ-2019. The sequence goes on from VJMY01000203.1 coordinate 92,563, forward strand.
TTTGTTTTGTATTGTATTTATAAATTATTAATAATGTTAGATTAATGCTCATTAATGTAACATGTTAAATGTTAAATAATTAATAAGTGTCTTTAAGATCAATATAAAAGCAAAAAATTGCTAAATGCAAATTGTCAAAATAATGTTAATAATATATTTGAAATTAGCTCAAATTGTTAGAAATAGAAGAAATCCTCGTCGTGATGTATGATTTGCTCATTCGTGATTTCCGAACTCATCCCAAAGATCCGACATTAAATGACAAATACGCAACGATCCAAAAGCATCTGCTCGGTTGCAGAACAAAGATCATGGCTCAAATGGCCAGACTCAGAATTAAACATAAAGCAAGTTCAATTGAGAATCTTTTGCCAACCCAGCTCCGCCAGTCTCATAACATTGATCAAAATCCCCTTTACGCTTGGATAAACTTGAAAAAAATTCGGTATTTAATAATTAAATTCATTCTAATATAATATTCTATAGCTAAATGCAAAATCGTAATGTTCTTTTATTCCTTGTTATATCTAGATTATTTAACATTAAATTGAAATTTAATTAAATTATATAGACCAAAAGAAGTTCACAACATCTTGAACAAGATTGGGTTTGTTCAAACGGACTTTGAAGATGATGTTCTTATTCAGGAAAACTCATTTCACCCCGACGAGAATCATTTTGATTTGATTCGATTTCACTCCATGAAGAAAGAATCTGTAATGGAGAGCCAACTCGTTGATGATGGTTTTTTAGTTGTTCAAGTATGAATTCTTACTAATTTACAAGACTAATTAATGATTATGAAATAATAATTATAATATTATCTATTATGTAAAAAAAATTCTTGTAATAACTATTTAACACTATTTAATAGCATTTGTATTGTGAATAGGACAAATCCGCTTGCATTCAAGTTTATGCATTTGTGAAAGCCATTTTCTTCAAAGAGACAGTGAACAGAGATAGAAGATTCATGAGTGCATCAACTTGGAACGTTGAGGATTTGCAAGTGTCAAAAAGCTCGATTCATCTTTCAGAGAGATATCCGGATCTTTCGGTTTCTGACCCAAAAGAAGAATGGTATGAGAAAGTTCTTGATCCTGGGAAAAATCATCCGAGGCCTGAATGTGTAATTGTCACGAATGCAGGTATTTATTTAGTTAAAAATTTAAAAACGATTATGATGTAATGTTAGGTTATTTTTTAATAATAACCAATATCGTCGAAGATGTTGATTTCGTAGCTGAGAATTTTGTCAAGTTATAAAATTATAAAATGAATTATTTAACTAAAAGGCAGTGGCAGATCAATTGCACATTTAGCTTCGCTTTTACAAGAAGCAGTTCCCAAATGGCTCTGCCGTGACCGTGATGGGAATTTGAAGGAAACCAAAGATCTTGCTGCCTCCATTTCCAATAAATTCATGGCAAGACCCTCATTGAATGTTATAGCATTTGGAGTCCCAGCTCAAAGGTTGAATTCTTATAGATTTATCCATTTTTCTATCAATTCATCAACAGAAAATGAAAACAAGAATATTTTATTTTATTCATAGGAAGGAGGAAATAACACATTTCTTTAAAAAAGTCGTGAGTATGAGCAATGTGAAAATCTATGCTGAGCCGTTCACAGACGTGAATCCGAAGGATTCAAGAATTAAAAACGCTTGTGCCATCCTGGTTAATCCGCCGTCATCTGGCTCGGCGCTCAAAGACCCTGTCTCTTACATTTGCACGGAAGGAGGAGGTTAATTGCCTTTCAACAATCATTTTTATTTAATATTATTTAATTAATGGACATTTTAACCAATTTTGAATAGATTTTCAGCCGCTGTATAGATAATATAACTTAATTGCTAATTAATTTCAGATGAGGACATTTTAGTTCATCTTGGGAAAATAGTGAAATTGGAAGACAATCTTGCACAAAGCGAGTCATTGAAGTACCAAGCGAGCCAACTGAAATATCTTAAGCACGCGCTTCAATTCCCTCAAGCCAAGCTGGTCCTTTACACCACATGTTCAGTCTTGGATTTTGAAAATCTTTCGGTCGTGACGTCGAGTTTGAAGGAAGCGAGAGAAATGGTGGATAACCAAAAAGCACGGGTTTTGGCTGAAATGATTCAGGTGTCACATTTAAGATTATATGCATCATTCGCGTAGATTTATTTAGTTGATATTATTCGTGCTTTTGTACTAATAATAACAATAAGCATTCATTCTAAAAATTATTAAAGATCTATTGCATTTTATTCATTTAAAAAATTGTAATGAAGAAAATAAAATCCTTTTTGTAGGACAACACTTCTCAAGCCAGATTATTTAAAGACATTACCTATGAACTTGTCGATCTCAATCAAGTTTTCCCAACATATCCCAAAGGGAATTTTAAAGGACCGTTTTTAGAAATGACACAAAACGTGGCGTCAAGTGGCTGTTTCATTGCACTCATACGTCGATTCGTAATTTTATTAAAATTCATTAAATAATAGATTAAACGAAGACATTTAATAGTTATGTATTATATTATTTAATGTCGTTAATAATTGTAACTTCAATTAAGTTTATTGATTTAAAATCCAGGAAAAAACCACGACGCTTTTAAGAACTCAACTGAAAAATGAATCCGAATCGAAAATGAATAAAAATAGACCCAACGTGTTCAACATGACGAAAAAATCCTCCATTTCCAGTTTAACCAACGGTAGAATCACGGAGCGCGAACTCGGAGCTTACCTTTATAAAAACTATGCTTTGAAATGCAAACTTCTTCCGAATTCTGAATCTTATGCCATCACGGCCACAACCAAGTTCGTCCCCAGCTTCATTAGCGGTAAAAGGAAAATGACGAAAAAAGCCATTGTTGAGCGTCTCAGCGCTCCAACTTTCTCAACCCTTGCAAAGAAAACCGAAAAATTCACGTCGAATGCATGCGGCGTGAACAGCGGAAACGCGAGTTCCTCAACCAGTCGGAATCAAAGCGTGAATGTGAGTCGGACGCCAAGCAAACTGAACTTGAGTACGCCGCTGTTGAAGTTGGTTTTGCAACAACGGGCGGTGAGTCGGCAAATGGCCAGCAGAATGACAACGGCTGTCCCTTCCACACAATACACTGCTCAAAGCAGCACGAATAAGAAGGAAGAGAAGAAAGGGAAAAAGAAAATCAAAAAGTCCAAACCAATTAAGATTGAATCATAATTTCTTAATATAAGAATTAAAAAAGAAACTTGCTTATAACAATATAATAAATAATAATTGTGATTATTTAATTTTCAAGTAAAAAATAACAAAAATTTCATATTCGTGTTTCGAATAATTATAGAATAATTAAGTTTAATTCTTCAAACATCATCTTTTATTTTCCAATTTGTTACAATTATTAATATCATTGACCATTTAATTTTAAATTACAATATATTAGTTGAAGGCATATGTATGAGGAACCCCAATGTACTGAATATGCATCGTTTTTGTACAGACTTTTACTTTCTCAAAACTGACGTTACTTTAATTAACAGTTAATTAAGATTATTTTAATTAAAATTTTGTTTTTAATATCCCTTTACATTGTTTGGACTCATCAAATATGTATGTGACTTTTAATTTATTTAAAATGTGTACCTTTTAGACATTGTTTTGTGATATCTCATTTACCACTTGTTAAATCATAATCTTTATTATTTTTATAATAATAAATAAACTTACATTTAGATATTTTTCTTTTTTTATGTGTTAGGTTAAAATGAGATTGCATTATTAACATTGGTAAAGCTTTTATAAGAGAATTGAAGAGTTCATAACGATATTTTTTATAAAGTTGCAAGAATTGAAAAAAGGTTCACATTGCAGATCACTTGAAAGGTTTTTGTGGAAGAAACGAAGAGGATTTTTAGAGTTTTGAATATTTTTCTATACATTTCCAAAATTATTTTACATGAGATCTCGTCTATTCTCCAACATTCAATTAAGTAGTAATAAAGTATTGCTTTCAACTCTTTCATACGAAGATAAATGTCTTTTAAAGTAATAATAATCATTTAAAATATACTGACAATCAAGGTAAAATAATAAAATTATTCAAATCAATCTTTTGAGTTTCAAGATAAATGCATTGATTCGTGAGATAATTGTATACATTCTTAAAAGTGATATATTTAAAGGGAAAGAAAGTAATAAATATTTAACAAAAATGGTATATTAAAAAGTAAATTTTTCCGTAATTATATTTAAATATCAATAAAATTGCTGATTGCTTTAAATCTATAAAATATGTAAATTTCCTTTCATTTACAGTATTGAGCTCAACTACGATGATATTACAGATTCCATATTAATCCAGAGACTTTTGATATGCGGTCTTGACTATTTGCCCGTTGTCGCCACTTGGGAGTGAAAACCATCATGCACAAGTTTCCCGTCTTTGTCCTTTACGCGAACCCGCCCACTCGTGTAGCGCGTCTCATGTGACCCGTCAGAATAAACAATCTTCTTTGTTCCGTCCAAGTAAACTCGCATCTTGTATCCATCTCGGTAGAATTCCTTCTGTCCGTTCGGAAGAGTCAGAGATTTTTCGCCGCTCACCTCCGTCTTCAACACAGTCTTGTCAGGGAAGATGCATTCTTCTTTCCCATCTGGGAAGATGTACTTGATGCAGCCATTGGGATAAAGAATTTCACTCTTCCCATCAGGACACTTTCGTTCGATTTGTCCACTAAAGAGAAAAATGTTGATAAAAATGTTTTTAACAATGTTTTCCTTTTGAGCATTTAAATTTTTTAAATTAATATTTTATATTAATTAATTTAGATTTCAATATTAGTTAGATCGTACTTTGCAAATTCATAAACGTCAAGACCATCAGGATAGGTCGTTTGCCAAGTGGAGGATTCTGCATAGAAATATTTAATGGAACTGTCAGGATAAATTTCTTTGATGTCTCCATTAAAATAAATCCATCTAAAATTTTTTAAATAAATTCAATTAAACTTTAATTGAAGTTAATTTCATTAGATTCCTTGTCCCGCTTTGATTCGAATTATTTCAATAAAATTAATTTATAAACAATAAATATTATGTTACTTGATTTTCTTCTGGTCATCCTTGTTCGTTTCAATCATTCGAGTTCCATTGTTGAACTTGGTTTCACGATCTCCATTGGGATGAACAATTTCAATTCCCTCGTCTTCTTCCTCTTTGCTCGCCTTGCTGCTCACATCTGATCCAGAGTCAAGAATGATCTTCGGGGCTTTGTTCTGCACAGGAATTTTTGTCCGTGGTTGAAAGCTCCTCTTGGACTTCCGCGCATTTTCCTCTTGCAACACTTTGACGATTTCCTCCAGCGACTTTAATTTCTCCTGCAGTTTCCTTTGTCCAGCAACCCATTTATTTTCCTTCCTCTTAAACTCGGATTCCTGCAAGCTCAACTTCTCTTTCAGCATTTGGTTCTCCTGGGTTAAATTTGAGAGGAAATTGGTTTTCTTGGACTCAGCTTCCAAGTCCTTTCTAAACATAAGTCGTTCTTCTTCCAATCTTCCTCTGGCCGCCTCAATGCTCTTCATCTCCTTTCTCTTGTATCGGATGAAGTCTTCTTTTTCCATGTCGAGAACTTTTCCCTTCTGGTGATAACGTTCTTCTAATTGAGCTGCCTTTTTATTCGCATGGCGCACGCGACGAATTTCCTCTTCCAGTTCAAATATTCGGGATTGAAGAACAATGGCCGAATATCTCAACTTTTCGTCTTCCGACTCATTTAATGGGTTTTTAGAAGATGCATTTGGATAGTTCCTTTGACCCCGCTTTTCTCTTGAATGTTCCATTGAATTTTTTTGAGAAGACTTAAGAGATCTGGCGAGATTTTCTTCTTCAACTTCCTCACTTTCTGATGACTCGCGCGACTCTTCTTGCTTCTTGTTATTAACTCGTGTTTGGGTTTCGTGGTCGTCGGTGATTTCGATTTCTTCGTCGTCGTCTTCGTCCTCTTCTTCACTTTCTCCTTCTTCTTCTTCCTCCTCCTCTTCTTCTTCATCTGAGCTTTCGGGTTCTTCAGTTTCTGTTTGTTTTTCTTTGGGCTTAGGTGGCCCGCTCGAATCGTTTGGAGGTTTTGACGAATTCGCGATCGGAATTTTAAGAAACTCATTTGCGTAAGCACTTAATGCAAAACTATTGTCAAGAGTCATCTTCTCCATTATTTCAAATAATTCCAATTCGATTTCTTCTCCTGCTGTCGTATTCTATTAATGTAAAACATCTTTTAATGGATTAATGTATTAATATAAAAAGTTTAAAAAAAGAGAAAAACAAAAGTTTAAGCTTACGAGTAATTCCCTGCCCCGCTGTTCTGTAAATTTATTATTGCCATCATCGTAATTTCCTCCTTCCACTTCGTCATTCTCTTTTTCTATTGAGTTAAGAATCAGTCTTTCTTCGCCAGGACCTATTTAATAAAGTTGAATGTTAATAACAATGAAAATGACTTGGATAGAAATCGAATCTCATCCAAACATTCAGTTGATCCTTACTTGACTTTTTTTCTTGCAATTTTGATGGATCTCTTCTCTTCACTTTCTCACCAGACTTCAACTCTGGATGAGATGGAGATTCAAAGCGATTTCGATAAAATCGTGCTAGTCCAGATCCCTTCTTCAGAAATGGTTTCCGCATAGACTTCTTTGGTCGTTCGGCAATGATATCCCCGTTCAAATGTTCCTCAGACATGACTTAAGTTGTAAACTCAACAAACAGCCGAATCTAATGATAATTAAAAGTTCAAATATAAATAATTCTTTAGAAATTAAAGTAGATTCCCAACCTCTCATCTCCTTTATAGATTCTTCGTTAAAGACAATAAGATTTCAATGACTTTTACGTTAATTAATTTCTGCCATTCAGATAAGGACATTTGATAAATTGGAAAATTAATTCAACTTAATCTTCTCGTCAGTAAAATCAATTATCTTAACGAAATATGATAAAAAGTGCCTATAACTATACTAATATAACTAAACTATAAGTTAACTATATAACTATTTTTGGTATAATTCAAGAATACGTAAACACTCGAATTTAAATATACAGTTAGTGACTCCTGGTCAATTCGATGATGCTGATTACGAATCTGAAATCAGTTTGCGGCGATCTCATAAAATGGCAAAGTTATGGACATTTAAAGTTAAATAGTTAAGTATTCGAATGCATTATAAGTGCATAGTCACTACTATCTTTATCCTTTCATTTCCTCTATTCCAAGCTAAAATTTTGTCAATTTGACTACCTGTACACAGTGTAACTCAGATTAAAAAGCATACTATTAGTTACACTTTGTACAACTTTGGAGTAAGGTATAGATTATTTATTTTGTTTCATTTAATTTGAATTAGGTTAGGTTAGGTTTTGGAATATATTTAAATTCGTGTGTTTACGTATTTTTTAGTTATTCCCTATTTTTTTTAATAACGGATAAAGGAGTCTTTGAATTGTTGTTATTCATTTTAACCTTACCTTCATTTGTAAGGAGGATTGGGTAGGACCCCAATTCGGAGATTCGACGACCAACCTCGAAAATTAATAATAACAAATGAAGATGCCTGGGATTCAAAAATAGCCTGGAATGTGATTCGGGGACTCGGCGCCTCCTTTATGTCCCTCGCCCACATTTGATCTCAACAATCCCCCAACCGGTTGGGTGAAACGGGGTGAAACCGCATGGAGAACCATGCGAAAGATGCGGGTGTGAAAAATCCTCTCACTTTCACTTCCACCTTTACTCACCCCACACGTCCTGTCAAAAGTCGTAAGCTCTTGCAAAACATCGTTATTCATTAGTCTTTTGGCTGCAATAAGCTCTTGTTTGTTATTTGGTCTAAAAAGATGAGTGCGAATAATTTACCAGCAAGAATCATTGATGGAATTACACGTCATGGAAGAAACATTGACAAGTTCATTGGATATGGAACTGCCGGCTTTCGAACAAGGTAGGATTCATTTGCATGAGATGTAAAATTTTTAATCATGAACTGTCTGAATGAATGTGTAAACATATGTTGTGTATTTTGTATAGGGCTGAATTACTTGACCATGTCATGTTTCGAGTTGGAATCATTTCTTCCCTTCGATCAAAACTTACTAAAGGTGAATTTTTGGCTCGTAAACTTGATTGTGTAGACGCGATTAATTAAGGATGAATAATGAATGGATCTAATGTGTTAATTGACATCAATGTACATAGCATCAATTGGAGTTATGATCACGGCGTCGCATAATCCAGAAGAAGACAATGGGGTCAAGTTAGTTGACCCAATGGGCGAAATGCTCGAACTTGAATGGGAGAAAATGGCTACTAGGATTGCAAACATTCCGTAATTGTACCATTTCTAATGAAGTTCATTGGAAATTGACATTCATAGTTCATTAATAGTCAATGTATTTAATTAGCTTTTTAATTATAGTGACCCTGAGCTTCCTGACGCAATTAGCGAGATAGTGAAGAAACACAAAATTAACTTGGAGGAGAGCGGCTCTATCTTCATTGCTGCCGACACGAGGTAGATAAAACTAGATAGTTAGATAACTTAGATAATGCAAATGATTAATTAAAATTACATTGCATGACGTGTACATTGAAGAGTGACGATTCTAATTATTAATTGGGTAATTTAATGATGCAGACTGAGCAGTCCTGTGTTGACCAAAGCTGTTTTGGAAGGAATTGAATGTGTTGGAGGGAACAGAATTATAGATTTCGGTCTCCTTTCAACTCCGATGCTTCATTACATGGTCGTTTGTCAAAATACAAGTGGGGCTTATGGGAGCCCAACCCATGATGGATACATTGAGAAAATATGCTCAGCATTCCTGAAAATTATGGGAAATGTAATTATGCTAAATTGTTTTAACCCCGTTTAATTATTTAAATTAATGTATAAATATTCATTATAAAACTAGTAAACAGGTAGGTACGTTTCTCTTTGCGCTTTTCAAGAATCTCTTTCTAAACTGTGAGAATTCTTCTCTAAATTTCAATTTTTAGAGTCCAATCAAAGGGAATTATTCCCCAGAAATTAACATTGATGGAGCCAACGGAGTTGGAGCCAGAATAATGAAAGTGATAATGCCAAAGATTGAAGAAAAGCTCAAGATTCAACTTTACAATGAAGGGTCTGGGAGACTCAACTATAATGTAAAGTCTAGCATGGATGAAAAATAAACAATTTTAATGTTCTGTAAAAACTGAATACTAACCAGATATTATTATAAACAGACGTTATATTTGGTCTTTTAGTGTGGTGCAGATTTTGTTAAAATGGAGCAAAAGGAACCGGAAGGAATGAGCGAGTGTTTCAACACTCGATCTGCGTCACTCGATGGAGATGCCGACAGACTTATTTACTTTTATTTCGACTCAAATCGCAAATTCCAAATGTGCGACGGAGACAAAATTGCTTCACTTTTCGCTGAACATTTCGGAGATCTCGTCAAAAAGGCAAACTTGACATTGAACATAGGACTCGTTCAAACGGCCTATGCCAATGGGGCCTCCACCAAATACATTCAAGAAGTTCTTGTAAGCAATTTTCATATTTCTAAATATTTTTACATTTTAGAAAAATAAATTAATTATGGTTGAACATAGGGAATTGGAACTTCGTGTGTTCCAACCGGAGTCAAGCATTTGCACCATGAAGCCCTCAAGTTTGACATTGGAATTTACTTTGAAGCTAATGGGCACGGCACGGTTGTATTTAGTGACCAAGCTCTTCGGGTTATCGAGGCTTCTGCCAAGTGAGAATTTAATAATTTGCATTCACATTATAACACCAATTAAATCTATTTGGACTTTTTGAATTGAGCATAATGTTATTTAATAGGTCTGGAAATGGTGCTGGAGAAGAATTAGCTAATTTTGTTCAGCTAATAAATTCTACGAATGGAGATGCTATATCTGACATGTTGACTGTCGAAGCAGTTCTTCATGCTCGTGGATGGAACATTGGAGATTGGGATTCAAAATATACAGATTTGCCAAATAAGCAATTGAAAGTTAAAGTTCAAGATAGAAATCTCATTCAAACTGTTGATGCTGAGAGAAAAGTCTCAGAGCCTAAAGGGGTCCAAGAAAAGATCGAATCTTTGGCTTCCAAATATCCAAGCGGAAGAAGTTTTGTAAGGTAGGAAGAAATTCTTCTCAATTCTTAAGCGATCTAATTTATTTTCTTAAGCGTGGAGTTAAGTTTTACCATTTTGCTGTGATAAATTTAATTAAAATTAATTTATTTTGAAGCTCGAAATGCAACGCAGGATAGTATCACTGCATATTTTAATTTGTGGAGAGAAAAAGAAGTGAAATTGGATAAAATGAGTAAAGATAGAGTGAAAAGAAATTTGTTGAACTACAATGTGTAAATTCATTTCCCTAGTTACATAATTAAGCATCAATGGTTAAATGGTTCTTTAACCATTGATAAAATTAAAAATCTCTCTATTACATTTTCCGCAATGTAATTCTGAAGAGATCTTGTTAAATAAACTTTCCTCTAGCTCTCATCCCCAAGGTTTTTCTCCAAAAATGATTTCTTAAACATTAAACCAGATTTCTTAATATGAACATTTTCAAAGATGTCTCTCTATTAGTTTTTCCTGATTGAGCCAACCTTTCGAATGTGTTATTGGAAAAACATGTGGCATTAAGCGTGTAAATGTTCAAGTCCCTTTTATAAAGGGCTAAGAACTTAACCTAAATCTCATTTAAAATAAATAAATTTATTTATTTAACAGACCCTCAGGAACTGAAGATGTTGTGCGAGTTTATGCAGAAGCAGATACTCAAGCAAATGCAGATGCTCTTGCTGATCAAGTAGCTGAGATTATTAACGAATTCTGCAGCGGTGTTGGAGCAAAACTTTGAGCAGTGCTTAGAAATTCCAACTTAAAACGAAATTGCTCTCTGTGCATTCCTCTTATTGAATACATTATTTAATAGGTATTAAACATAATTAGTATTAATTAGAATATTTTCTACAAGTAGGCATATGGATTATGGCTTAATTAAGTATAAATGAGATTAATGTTTAGTTAAAATGATATTTTGGTGCAAGTTCACGAATCACGAAATTTATGAAAATGAATAAAATTCAATGAATAAAAACATTAAATTGATGAACGATTGTTTAATTTACTCATCATTTTTAATAAAAATTCATAAGATATCCTGTAAAAAATGTATAAATCTTAACAGCTCAATCCATATGAAAAGCTATAAACCTTAGATTAAATTCGTAAATATAAAAAAAGTATTGAGATTTACATAGAATCACAGCCTGAGCAAGTTGTTGGCCAAGGAAGTAATTCGGGATTTTTCACTCTGAGAAAATTTTTTGACTTTCTGCAATCGGCTCACCACGTTTTTCAAATCATCGAGTTCTTTCTTATTTTCATCCTTCCCATCACTCATCATTTTAGATTTGGGCGGACGGAAGTTTGAGAGAATCGAAGCAAAAGATTCAATCACTTCCCCCGGAGGTCCCGTTGAGCTCAAAAAGAAAGCGACGGCTTTGACTCCAAAGTACGCGCCTTCACGATTTGCTTCCTCTCGACTCAGACTAATGGAAGTTCCCACAATCAAACGACAAAGCTCAACTATGCTTTCCCAATAAGAAGCACAAGTCAAGTCTTGGAGTTGAAGAAGAGACAAAAGGATTACAACTCCGTTTTGGACACCGGCTTGCTTAGGAATCACGAAGAATTTGCTGTTGATAGCTTGAAGAATCTAATAGAAAGAAATGTATAATAATTTTTTTTATAAACTATACTAATTATTATTATAATTACTATGATTATATTAACATAATATTAGTTCCAAAATATTATTATTTTTTTTATTTAAAAACACTTATTATAATCGACGTGTAAATTACAATTTGAATATCTTGAGCTTCCAATTTGTGAATAAGAAAAGAAGTTTTGACGCAAAAAGAAGTCGTGATCTCCCAGTAGTGATTTTCTTCTTGAGAGTCAATGAATTCATTTTGCCAATTCTTAATGAAGTTGGTCCAGAATGTTTTTATGATAGTTTCAATTTTTGATCTCTCAAATTTTTCTCCTTTGAGCTCTAATTGAATATATAGATCGAAGTCGTTGAGCTGATTAGAAAAAATTTAATATTTGAAAATAATAAAACTATTATGTATTGTTATTTAAGCTTTAATTCTAAAATCTCATTTACCAATGATTGGGCATTTAAACCCGGGTTTACAGTTATATTCTCAGAAGCGATAAGAAGACATGGCTGAATGTAGATTTTGACATGGAAAGGCATGGATGAAGTTGAAAAGTTCTGCAACAATTCTTTCCCAACTTCCGGTGGTCCAATTCTTTATTTAAAATTTAAAATTAAAAAATCTACCGAAATAAAAACCGAAAGGTATAAAAGAATATACATAGTTTCATTACTTGCAAATAAATGTGTAAAGGTGAGAAGTGAACTCGAGAGCTGAGAAAGTGCATTTTTTCGACCAAGAGGTAATGATGAATTCGTAGAGAACTTTTTCGATTTTAAGCATCAGAATGTAATCCGCGGATTGAATTATATCACAGGCTTTCTTGAGTATAAACTCGTTGATGAATTCGTCCAACTCGTCGAATTTCAAAATATAATCGCCACCTAGGACATTTAAAGTTAGCTTTATTAAAGAACTGTTATGTGCATATATGCAAATCTTTTATACAATTCAAAGATTATTGTGTAATTTTAATTAATGTATTTGATTATAAAGGCAAGTTTAATGCATAATATGGTTAGACTTACATCCAGAAATGGTATAAATGATGGCCCTAATGATGATTTGAGCTTTTGACTTTCTTATGGAGTCCGGTGATTTGTCTAAAATGGAAAGAAGGGATTTCTTCAAATTTTGTATTTTCTCACTCTTCTCATGTTCTTGAAGCGAATCTTCATGACTCAGATCTTGAATTAGCGAATCAATTTCCTAAAAGGAAGAAATGTGGAAAATTAATGTTTAAATTCCACAATTTGACTTAATATGAGTAGAACAATAAACATGTAAATAAATTCCTAAATCTATTTCTTACATTTACACTCTGCTTAAGGTGCTCGGCATATTCAAGATCGTTTGAACATTGCTCACTATTTTCAGACGAATTCATTTTGTTCAAAAGCTAAATATTACTTAATAATACTTAATATGAAAGTAATTAAATAGCAAACAGTCTTTTAAATGCACATTTAAATGACGAAAACTTTTTAAACTTTTCCTTTGCGGCCGTCCCGGCAAAATATTAAAAGATCCTATATTTACTATATGTTTTTGCTTTGGCTCTTGGCCGGATTTTCAAATGTTTAGGCGCCGATTGAAATAATTCACTAGATTCTCGAAACTCATAAAAACTGAAATACACTGATAAAAGGTTTCCTTAAACTCAGGGTTTGTTACATTAATTACTATATTTCAAGGTTCAAATTATACAATACATTGTTTAAGAAAATATTGATGCTCGCTGAAATTCGACGATTTGAAATTGGAACATTTAAAAATAAGCTAAATACACATCATTGGAAGCTAAAACTAAAAGCTAGCTAACGATTATATCAAAAAATTGTAATCAGGCCATAATCTTAATAATTTTATGTAAAACTATTTATATCGCTATTACGGAGAGCGTTCGGATTTAGCAATGGTAAATAATAACAACAACATTGGAAATCCTAATTGGTTTAACAAAATAATTATTTTAAGTCTAGTATTTAAATGTAAGGTATAATTAATATACATGTTAGTATATGTATGCTTAGACACTCCATGATAGATATACGTATTTAATACAGACATCAGTAAGTTAAATGAGAACTGAATGAAAGTTAAGTAAAATAATTTCACTTATCAAATGATTAATTAAGTAAAATGTGTTTAGAACAAAATTGATAATTTAAGGAATAATGATAATTTGTAGTGATGATGTATTAGGATATCATAGAATATGTAATATCAACTTACAATAACAAAATTGAACTTGAAATTAATAATAAACGGAATGAAATACATGTATTATAATTACACTGCTTCAAACAGTGGACATATTGAAATTGAGGAAATTCTTTTAGAAAACGGAGCTAAAATTAATGCAATTAATTTATCAAAGAAACTCCTTTACACTCTGCTTCAAGTGAAGGACATGTTGAAATTGTGAAACTACTTTATGAAAAAGGAGCAGAAATTAATTATATTAATAATTATAATAAAACTCCGAGTGAAATTTGATTCTTTAAACATTTGCATGAATCAATTACATTGCTAACTCTTTATTGAAGTAAAAGCGTCTTTAAGGGTCTTCTCTTTTCTATGTCCGATTGTGAAAAACTAAATGACAATAGAGTTAATTGTAGCAAAATTTATCATCGATTAGATGATGCCGACTAATGCGACATCGTCCCATAAGGAAGTCCTACATTAATGTCCCATATGAACCTCCCACAATGATTTGCTACAATTTTTAATGTATTTTAAAGGCTGCCTTGTTATTAAGTTGGATTTTGAACATTGAAGAGATTTTTAATAGAAGAAATTAAACCCTAGCATCTACAACAGCTCTTCCATAAACAATGTAATGCATCTATATGAATGAAGTAACACGTAATTATTTAGGATAATTAAATATTAACAATAGCAAATATTAATTTTCAAATTTTTATTTCACATTTATTATCATGCTAAAGATATCATAGATATTAAAACAAATAATGGACAAAATGAATTTTTTTGGCATGAGAAATGATTAAAAATTATAAAATTGACCTACGTGAATATAGGCGATATATTATTCAAAATCCGAGTAGTTTCTTCCTATTTTAATTTAGACTCACTACGTGAGTATTAAGTTACATAGTAATTAAGCTATATCACCGGCTTGTCGGCATCTTGGGCCACAGACATTGGGAGAATCACTAATTTCCCACAAATACCCTAGTAATGAAATTACTAGGGTTCCCAAGATTCCTCTGACCTAAAGCCCCAGTGGTTCTCATAAAGTTACAAAAAGGGCTATGAAGAAAATGCAATGATAATAAATCAAACTTATTCATCAAATTCATTATTTTCATTAGAGTCTAATTGAAGATTGCTTAAATTTAACGCTAGAGGTGAATCATCATTAATTTCAATGGTATTTATATTTGATTGACTAGAATTAACTAAAGGAGCTTCTAATAAAGGAGCTTCTGATGAAAATTGAAAACACAATCTTTACAACTAATACCTAAATTACTAACAATCAAAGTAACTATTATATTCGTATTAGAAATATAGGCCGTGGAGAATGGATCAAAGATTTATGAGCTAAACATTATATTTAATTTATTTGTTATAATTAAATTATGTGTGTGTAATTGATTTTTTGTGATAAGTGGAAGAATTTTATGGAATTTAACAAAATAAAAACTTTTGTATCATAAAATCACAATGTTTTGTTTCTTTCATAAACATTCTACATTCATTCTCATTCATTTAAATGACAAGCATGAATTTAATCCTCCACGTCTACATACAGTTTCAAAATATTAATTCAAATAGTTTCAGTGAAAATGAGAACCAATGTTATATAAAAACTATCATTTATTTGAGAGTAAAATACAGTATTAAATATGAATAGGTATAATAGGAAGAAAAATATATAAATATATTTACGTTGTCTACGTTAAATGAATATTAAGTAAAGTATTCTAATTTAACACAACCATTGATTGATTTCATATTATTATACCCAACTAGACATACCTACAATAACTCACTCTTCATAATTCATCTTTGAATCACTTAATTCATTAATATTTGGACTAAAGCAATTCAATAATTGATTGTACTCATGCTTTGCATTCAAAACTTAATATTATGTTTTCTTTATACTAATTCTGCCCTAACATTAAGTAATTGAAGAATCTTCTTTAGCTTCATCCAGGATTTCACGAGCACCGAGGGTTAACATGTCTTTTCCTAAACTCGCTCCAAGTTCCGCCGCGTTTAAAACGGCTTTCTCCAAATCCAAATCTTTAGTGAGGAAACAAGTGAGAAATTCCCATGTGTCACGTTCAGATATCTCGTTGTCTTTGTCAATTTGAACACTTCCATCTTTTATTACACTTTTAGAACCATCTAAACTCCAAACTGAACCTAAAATGAAAAAAACATTATGATTGGTCTTTTTACCATTTTACTAAGTTAACATGTTCTATGTATATAATAAATTGTACTTAAGAAATAGTAAATCTTATTAAATGTGAAAATCAGTTGCACCTGTAAGTGAGAGCTTATTTTGATAAAAATGTGAATGGACTGCCACAGGGATCGAGCAGCCGCCTTCGAGAGTCTTTAAAAGACTTCTCTCCGCTATGCAGGAAAGAAGCGTCGGGACGTGATTGAGAGTTTGTAAAAGCTTGATGACGTCTTCATCATCTTCCCTGCATTCAACTGCTAAAGCGCCTTGTCCAACTGCATGCATACATTCTTCCATATTAAGAACCTTAGAAAAATATCAGCTATAAATTATTGGACTTTATATTTAAATTATTAGACAAGATTATAGATTAAAGTAAAATCTCATTTGGAAAAAACAAGCAAAATAAAATAATTTATATTTTATCATAATTTTTTAAAAAATAAAACGGCATTTTTACCTGTCCAATTTTCTGGTGAAATCCCAGTCTTTGAATTCCAGCAGCAGCCAAAATGAGCGCAGCGTAGGGACTTCCTTCATCGTCGAGTTTCTTTAACCTCGTGTTCAAATTCCCTCTTACGTCAATGAATTCGAGATGTGGGTAATTTTTCTTTAGCTGAGCGATTCGTCGGAGTGAACTCGTCCCTATAAACAATTAAGAAAATTTGTGAAATGATAATTATTATTAAAACTAAATAATATTACTTGCTTAGGAGTAGTTAGTTTATAGTGTTAGTTAAGTGTATAGTTTTGTTTTTTAAAAGTACCGATTTTGCTGCCGGGAGGAAGAGAAGACATAGTTAAGTTTGAGAACTTATTATTAAATATCACAACGTCACTTGGGTCTTCTCTCCTATTGGAATTAAAAATTTAGTTTAATTAACCCACACCGTTGAATACAAATAAGGATTAGCAAAACAAGGATTTACTGTAAAATGGCGGTTATGACAAGTTTAGGAGGAATCTTCGTTGGGAGATCTTTTAATGAATGAACTACAAAGTCAACTTCTTTGTTAATTAGAGCAATTTCCAGTTCTCGAGTAAATAAACTTTTTTCTCCAATTTTTGATAGAGCAACGTCTAAGACCTTGTCACCAATTGTGCTCATCCCTACTGTAATATAATGAATTTTACCATCAATGCTTTAATACACATTTTATTTATTTGTTTTAAAGCTAATCATTTTCTAATACTTTACTGATATACTCTTTTATTAATTATTACTTTAACTCACCAATTTCAAACTCGACATTAGAATGAAGAGATGTAAGTTTTTCAACAACTAAGTCAGTTTGAATTCGTGCCAACTAAAATTAAATTAAATTATTAAAGTTTAAATTGAATGCACTTAAACCAATTTACAAATTAATTTACGAACATGCATTATTTGATTAAAAATACCTGGCTTTTTCTTGTTCCAACTTTGAATTCTCTCTTTTTGGACTCCATAATTCAAATCTGAAACAAGAAACTAGTCTTTAGTGAAAAATTTTCAACGTTAAATGAAAATATTCTATATGGTTTTATGCCTCGATTGACTTCTTTATTATCCTGTTGATGTCGTATAATAAATATAAGCAAGTTTGTATTAGATTACAAAACTTGGCTTTTGGTCTATTATTAAATAAATAAATTATTGAAATCGCTCTGATATTTCTTTTACACTTCACTATTAAAATGTAGGCTTATACTGTAAAAATGAATCGCTTGCTTATAAATTATTACATCATAAAAACAAAGTTATATGAATCAATTGATTGACTCTCTTGATAAAAATCCCACAAATACCACTGAATGAATTGCTGATTATTCAACTTGCTACCAAATACACTTATCGTTAGTATAATTAATCATGGAATATAATTCTAGATATAAATAGTATGCTTCATACGCTTTTTAATTACTGTTCAGCCAATTGCTTATTGTAAAATAGTAATGTGTCCTTGTATAAAACTTTCATAAAAAATAAGTATGAAAAGGCATTAAGTTGCAGCTTATAACGATGAATCTTTTAAACATTGAAGAGAGAGGAGTGGTAATTAAACATTATAAGGCGTGTAGTATATGAGATGAGCAAATTGAAGGACGGAATCAAATAAAAGATATAAAATAAACAAAGAGCGTGCAAACTCTAAATGGGCATTACATAACTTGATAATACATTTTTAAATACATACTTATCAATTAATATAAGATTGCTTCTTCTACTTACATTACAATAATATACAGGGTAGACCAAAATTCGATTGGAATCTTTAAAATTTCATAAACTATAGAACGAATTTAACTTTTGTCATATACAATTAGTGGAAGATATAATAATATATTATTTATTAATTATGATTTTACACACTCATACATTATATGGTTAAAAAATTAATAAAGGACAGTCTTTTTCCTTATAAAAAGGCATTTTAGAAATGTGGGAACGAGCGCGTTGAGCGTTAAAGGAAAATTACCTCATTGCATTTTAAAAAAAGTTACTGGCATTTATTAATCCTGTTATAATTTGTAAAATCATACTTATCATATTTCCTATTAAATCTATATAACAAAAGTTAATTTTGTTTTTGGATTATGAATTTTTTTTAAAATTTCAATCGAATTTTGGTTCACCCTGTATACATAATTTAACAGTACTACTGACTGTTTAGTATTATATAGACAGGTATATTACATTTTGCATTGAGTTGATTGGAAATTAGTGATCAATATAAAAAAGTGCTTTATGTGGTCTTGACCAAATTGTAATGATAAGAGATTAGCTTTTACCATTAATTCATTAATAATTATTCATTGTTTATAGTATTGTACATATTTGAATGATCATATTGTCTTATGTAGTGTCATTTGTGTCATTCAATTCTCTCAATTTCATTCCCCTTGACGAAAATTGCTTTTTATATTCCTCTCTTTTAATTTAATTAAATAAATAGATATATAGGTATAGCATAGCTAAGGCTTGTTTTCGTAAAAAATCTTAGCACAAAGCCGGTATGCGAGCAAAAGTATATGTATAAATTATACCAAAAGAAAACGTTTGACAAAATGCCTCATGTCTCCTAATTTATAACCTATCATTAACGTATCTAACCATAAATTACTTGATGTCGTTCGGACAGATTTACTGATCGAGAGGGCATTGTGCAATTTTGCTTCCACGTGCCACTACCACATTAAATTTTATTTTTCATACAAACATGAATATTATAATTAAAAATGTTTCACGATGATCGAGTTGAAAAATACATTATGGTGACTATACATAAATGTAGATTATAATTAGTAATAGTCTAAACTTACCTCAGATCCTCTAAATTACTTCAGACTTTAAACAGACTGTAATGTAATTGCAAATCCAAAAGGATAAATTGCAAACTATTAAAATAACCCCTTCGGATTATTGAAGAAATAGCTATTAGAGGGTTAAGGAAGTAGCGTTTTGCCCTAATGATCCATAAAATATGAGAGATGTCTGGGATTATTAGAATTAGTATAACTTCCCAGATTCTTGTCACAATTATAAAGATCTTTTTAAAGAACGTTTATAAAACTCAGTTAAGAACAATTAACTTTTAATAACGTTTTGATATTATTGAATTTAATCTTAACTTCACATTTTATTGGGTTACCATTAGGGCACTTTGATACTTCAGTGATTATCTTTGACTATTTCTCGAATGTCAGGAAAGGGCGAACAAGTTTGATAATTTGGGATTTATTTTAGAATTCGAATTCGATCGATGATCTGATTTTTTGCTTAAATTTGATCTAATTTGAAGTAATAATTAATATGGCGAATACAATAAACATCTTAAAGAAGGTAATTGATTAAAAATAAGAATAATTTGCCAGTAAATTAATGATGTAAGAATTAACCTAGGATATATCTATATTTTTACTTGAACCATGTTAATATTATAAGGAATAATTAATATTTTAGTCGACGAACTTGACCGGATTAGCTGTTTCCAAATATCCTCATCACTCTCTCGGAGCATTGTACAAGAAGATTAAAGTTGCACTGGAAAAGCTACCGGAACACTCAGCGTACCGGAAGTACACAGAGCAGATTGTCGAAGAGAGACACAATCATGTTTTAAAAGTAATAAATTCATTAATTTGTTCTTTTCCTCAACTTTTTAATTTTTTATTATACATACAGCTTATCTTATTTTCTCGGATTGCAATAATAATAATAATATTTAATTATGACTTATTATTATATACGTGTCTTTTACAATTATGTAATTATTTAATTTGTATTTTAGGAGAAGAACGTGGAAGAGTTGGAGAAGAAGATCGGTTGCGGGCAAATCGAAGAAGTGATTCTTCAGGCAGAAAAAGAACTTTATTTGGTGAGGAAAATGGGAGAGTGGAAGGCGTGGGAGCCCTTGGTTCAAGAACCGCCAGCAAATCAGTGGAAATGGCCCATCTAAGTCTCCAAACTAAAAGTGGTCTCCTGCTAAATAGTCGAATCGTTATTGTTTTATGTACATACTAGCCGATTTCATGATGAAATAAACTACGAAATTAATCTACAAGTTAATTTAGTAAGATCATTTCATAAGCATATTAGCAATAAATCCTACATCCATTATTTAACTTTTGTTTATATACTTTGGGATTAACCATACAATTTCTCAACAAGTCAAGAACAAAAGTAGTAAAAACCAAAGAGAAACTCTCATTTGTGACATCATTTGATATGATCGGATGTCCTAATCTAATTTAGGTATTAATACATTACTTTAATTATAATTTGAACTTTACAATTCGTTTTATGCAAAATTTTATGAAGTTTTGAATAAAATTGGCCATTTATCTATAAATAACATGATTTTATTTAAAGCTTGAGAACAATGGATAAATGTTTCTAAAATCTGAGTAAATCAAATTGGTACTATTTCATTAATTCTTTAATATCTGATAATTTAATTAAATATAATGGTTTACAAAGTTTTATCATTCTTGATAAATTGAGGCGATCTATTCTTTTCAAAGATTGATTTAGGTACAAACTTCTTTTCTTCGAGCGAACTGTATTTTGAGTCCGAGTCTGTCGAATTTTCTATTTCTTTCAATAATCTTTCGCCTCTTTGTTCTTCTATACTTGGTTTAAAGGGTGTGTGTTTATCACTGAAAAAAGATAATGCAAATAACTCTATTTCAACCAAAATGATTATGCAGAGTTTTGTTAATCCATTTTAATGTTAATAATCACCTTAAAACGCTTTCCAGATAGTAACCAATTCCACCAAGAACTGCTGCAATAGGGAGAGTGATAATAGGAGCATATGATCTCATGAATGCCATAATAATAGGAATCATCGTTCTTCTCTGAAATCAAAATAATAAACTAATATTATATTTAATAATTGAATATAATTACTAAACAAGTAAAATGTGTGTATCAATAAAATAGAATTTGAGTTAAAATGTAGTGTTGCAATTACTAGAAATGTTATTCAATCCTTACTTTTTATGTCTTTTTGATTTAATTAATTAATTAATTAATATTCTCTATACAATCAAGATCAGAAAAAGAATAGAAAGGAAGAAAAACAAATACACGATTTACTTGCAATTGCACTTCGCAATTGCTCATTGAAAAAGCAGAGGAAATTGTATTTGGCTTTACAAGTCGCGAGTTTTGGTACGAATCAAATCTATTCTCACATAAAGAATAAGTTGA
>VJMY01000204.1:0-51902 GCA_009869795.1 Neelides sp. FZ-2019
CATATATTAGCCTATATTCGCTTATGTTCTCGTATGCTCTCATGCTCTTATGTTCTCATGCTCTTATGCTCTCGGTAACATGTATCATAAAATCTATGATACCGCAAAACGGCAACCCTAACCATATTTAATCATTGAAAGATAACAATTATTTGCTTAAATATATTCTTAGTTATTGTAATTTACATTGAAAGAAGAAAGGTGATTCCTCTAATAGAATAATCCGCAAGGTCCGAAACGGCATCTCCGAGCGTCTCAGTTGCATCAGGATGAAAAATAACCGTTTCAATGAGATTGAAACACGTAGCTTCATGATACAGTATGGGGTAAAATGTGAAGGTTCCAACATCCTTTTCAATGTTTTTAATGAGTTCAGGTAAAAATATTTCCCTCCAAAGCTCAATGAGGATTACTTCGTGAACTAAAGCAGGAAGCTAAAAACAAAGTAATTAATTTTTATATGTAATTTTAATTTTTTTCACCTTTTCATGTGTAATTAGAAGATCTTTAATGTATTCTTCTTTGTTGTTGGAAATTGCTTCTGAAATAGCTTGAACTGTAAGTTTTTCAACATGTTCATGTTTTTCGAGCCATCTGAAATCAAATGTTTAAAAAATTAAGTGAATATCACTAGATTGGACATTTTGGGTTATTTTTACTTTTTTAAATGTAATATTAACAATTAATAATAATTAATTTAAAATTAATATAGAGCATTTAACCTAAGAGTTCCCAGCTCTTCAAATTCTGAGGGATTTAAAGATTTGACAAAGGTCTCGGTTTCACCGACAGTAAGAAGGCTCATTCTAACAAACAATCTCTTTTTCAAAACTCTTTTACCAATGATGTAAAAAAGCTGAACTCAAGCTGAAGGAAAATAATTAAATTGTTTATAAATTAATTGGAAACGTAGCTATAGCTTGAACAGAACAGAACAGGAAACACGATTGAACTCAAAGACTCAAACTCAAAATCCTTGTTATTGATTTAACAAAGAAAATGGAGGAATTAAATTCACTTTAGCTTATATACGAAACAAATCTCGATTCCGTATAAGAAATAAATCTCATGTATTTGTCATTATTTAGTATAAAAAATAATTTCACAAATTGTGTATATTAATTAAAGTAATAATTGAGAAATACTCTACTTTGAGAGAAAAAATGGATTAGACGCTAATAAGCTCATCCAGATTTAATTATATTTTCAAAGAAATCCACTTACATTCTTCCCTAAGCTCCTATAGGCCAAGTTAATTAGGCTCTATAACCAATAAATTCTTCTGCGACTTTTGTATCTTCAATAAAGTAGGGGAAATTCATGTGTACATAAGGTTTAATGGAATCACGCATAAAGGAGTCGAAGATCTCTTTGATCCCCAACGGGAAAAGGAGAAGAACCGGAGTGTTAATTATCAAAGGAGCGAGGGAAAGTATAGAATGACATGATGGGGTCTGGTTGAGGTTACTGCTTTCACAAGCCTCCTTTTGAAAGCAAAGGGAAATGAGGATAGATGCGACATTTACATCTTCCTAAAATGTGTACACAATAATTTCCATTTACATAGAAAGGTGGGTGACGTGTTCCATCTGTGCTCCCAAATTCTCCATTTCCATCTGTAGGATGAGAATAATAGGAGGTAATCTAACGCAGCTTTCCCTTAAGACTTTATTCCAAGACTTTCTCTGAGAAAGAATAAGTGTCCTTCCTTTGTTGTTCATTCTATTTTGCATGACTGTATCTCCGAACCATTCATTGCCATTGTCCTACTTGAGAACACCAAACATAAAAAAGAGATGTACGTATTCATACCTTGGGTATTCAGACTAATCTTCGTTTTGTTCTGTTGTAAGAAGGAGCCTTTAATATTGGTCTCGTTCGGTAATGTAAGGATCTGTGTTACATTCTTCTTTGTAATGAGCTGGCCTGGCTACTTTTCTCAAGAGCTTTCATGGGTTCTCAACAAGTTTTTCTACAGTCTGTAGCAGGCGTAGTTTGAGCATGTGATTCCTTCTCTACATCATTAGTTGAATGAAATGATTAAATTGGACTGAATGGATCAATGCACCTTTTTATACCAATGAACTGACGATATTTACAAAGATCGTTCATGCAATGAATGATTCAATTCCAAGAAATATCAAAAAATGTAGGATTGCTAATATTTCAATATATAATTTATTAAGTTAAGAAATTCGATTATGTTTGTAATTAAACTAGATTTTGAGCCTTTAATTTTTAATTCAATAGGCCGAAGATGAAAGTTTCAATGAGAAGAAAGAATCTAGGAAATTATCAAAAGAGTTTCGTGTTTAATCGAATTATAACATTCCCCATTGTGTTTCGTATTGTCATGTTTTGGGTTCAAATACAATTTTGTTCCTTTGTAAAGAGCTCATTCATTTTTATGTGGGCTATTCATTTAATTTACCAATTCATTCTCAAAATCATATTAGTTAAATATTACCTACTTCATATCTCTTTCTAAACCTTTCTAATTAATTTATGAGTTTCTCGTGTAGAACATCTTCGTTTCCCTCAAGACTTGCATGTCAATCTCTAATCTTCAAAGCTTCAAACTTTGTATGCTTTCTCTTAATTGGAATCGTGTTTTTAAAGCAATTTCATTTCATTCTCTCAATTTCTTGAAATTCTACATGTTGTTGCGTATTCAATCGAGATTATCAATAAAATAATTATCTTTTATTATTTTTAATTATAATGCTTAATTAAATTTTTGAACGATTAGAAATAATAATTCTCAAATAATTTGCAATAAACTATAAGAATATCATTAGTCTAGATAGACCTTTACATTTAATGCGCACTTTGGAATTGAATGGAATTTTTTAAGTCTTGGGCCAATGAATAAAATTCCTTGATGGCTATATTTATAAAAAGAGGATGAAAGAATTTTATTTGGGTAGGCGGAATGTTCATAATAAGTTTCCTCGGTGGATCATCAATTACATATTAGAGAGATAAGAGATGAAGTAACGAAGCGGAAATGATTTTTCGGGTCGGTTTTAGATAATGGAACTTCTGGGAATCATGGGATCTTTAATTCAATTTAGCACATAAACTACACACATGATATGAATTCCTATCATCCTCTCATAGTGCGTTCTCCATTCACTCGACCCGAGTTTTCCCAAGAGATGAGAAGAATTAAAAATAGTGCTGACTGCGAGTGAGTCGCCTACGTTTCCTTTCAAGCTTTGGACCTTCTAAGAGATTCATATGTCACAGATTCCGACCGCAGCCGAAGATCGCCTCTGCGCCATATTCATTTTCCTCCAGAGGATCTTACTTTTAATTAATTGAGCTAATGGCTTCATAATTTTCAATTACTGCCTTTCTAACCTCAAAAAATACATTTGAACGCTCTTTTGTTAAAAGCCATTTGTTCTTTATTTCAATTAAGTACATATGATTGTTTTATTCCGCTCTTCTTGGAGAAAATTACATTTTAAAGTGGAAAAATAATTTATCTTTTAATTAAGTTAAACTTGTTTCCTTAATTCACTTTTTACTTTTCGTTTTTAATATTAAACATTGACTGGGTATAAGTTATGACGTCTTATATCACATGAGCTTATGTATTTATGAGTAAATATATTGTAATACTGTAAGTTTTACTTATTAACTTCATTTGTAGGAGATTTCATTATTAGCTTTTCAATTGATCATTGTGAGGATTTCGAGTAATTTTACGCACAGCCTCTTACATTTATTTACTTCCTACTTATGAAAGGACTTACCGACTTCTTAAGTTTTGGAAGATTTTCAAAACTTTGATTTAATCTCAAGACTGAAACTTTATCATTTATTTGTGAAATGAATGAAAATGAATGAATGAAACTAAAGGATGAAGCTCACCTCTCAAGAATTTATGCCTTCACTTGTGTCTAGTAAATTGTTGTTTACCTCCTACTGATTTTACTGTTTGAACTCTACACTTTTGAGCTCAGCTGGACAAATACTAAAAACGATTAAAATTGAGTTGACGATTTTTAGTAACTGGTTTACATTATTATTTACAAGATTCATTATTTTCTTTTTATATGGGTAGTATTTTGTAATGATTTTGTTCAAATATCGTATTATTGATTTAACACACCATTAAGTACACATTTATTCAGCCCTTAAAATTATATGGATATTGGGTTAAAGCAAGACTAATGCTACACACTAACATGCAATTACTAGTATGAAATACAAACATTAATTTATACTTATATAAGGTACTAAATACTTGCTCTTTTTTCTACGTATGGTAAATGTGATATGACTGATATGATATGAGTAATACCTAAACTATCAAGGGAAATAAACTGACACAATAATGTTCTCTTTTACAATTGGGAACTGTAAGACTTTTAACATTGATTTATTTGCATGATTAACGATTTAACCATTTTCAGGCTTGACTTTAATTTAAAATTCAATTTTTGTTTTTGTTTTTGTTTTTGACTTACACCATTGAATTTGTAAGAGTCTGACAGTTTTAATCTAAAATTTGAGAGAATGTCTTATTCAAATGTCATTTCCACGACTCATTTAAGCGAGTTGTAATTCAGGGGAAAACATTGAAAAGAGAGAAAATAAATTCTTCATAGCATTGGGCTTTCTATTCTAGGAAATGCGACGATGAAATTGAAAATAATCGGATTTAATTAAGCTGTCTACTTGAAAATTCTCTGGTTTTCCTCATTAATAATTAAGAATACATGCTGAGTGAACAGCCAGCAAACATCCATTAATGGATTTTAGATTCCAAACTATATATTCATATGGGAAGTATAAATGTGCTCATTCTAGGTATGCCTATATTGGAATTCAAATGTTTTATGCATGCTTGTAAATATATTACAAACCTTTTTAATTATATTTAAAATAGAGAAAAATGTAAAAGTAAATATTTATACGAATAAATTAATTTAAATAGACTTAAATATTAGACAAACGTTTGTCTAATATTCAATATAAAGAGTACCTTCTATACTCATTCCATAATTCAGGCTTGTTTAGAAAAAAGGGAAAATTAAGTAGTTAGTCTTGATCAATTAAGAAAAAATAGAACATTACTTATGAACAGTATAAAAAATTTCAAATTTACTTTCTTAAAAAGGGTAATATAAAAATATGCATTTTGGTCAATTTAATGAAATATCTTTATATTTTTCTTTATCTTTTTTTGTAAAATGATGCCATAATTAGAATTTTAATTTTAGGACAGGGAGTAGTACATTTGGATGAGCATCACCAACCACTTCGTGAGATAAGAGAAAGACTCAATTCCATTAACCTTAAATGTAGGATAATAAGAATTTTAGAGAAGCATTATGCCGCACGCTGTTCCTATTCTATGAATTTAATGGCTATCTATAATTTGTATGTTCTTCATGTACCTACCTGTACACATGAAACAGTTCACATAATTTCTAAGCACGAATATATATATTCTTTAATACGTACACCTAATACCTTTAGTTATGCCCATTTATGGAATGATTATAATCATAGTATTCCTTTGTTGCAGTTTTTGAATATTTGTCAAATAAAAAGAATCATTCCCATAAATAGGTAAGTATATCTATTTTACAATATTTCTAACATTCTAGCATTATTATTATACAGCAATTTATCTCACATTAATATTTGTAAATGGCTTCTCTTTTGCAATAAATATGAACTTATAAAAGCTCTGTTTTTTATTATTTAGTTTTGCAATGTAGTATACTATAAAATCGAATTGAATTGCGAAAAGAATAGTTGAGTTTTTGAGTACCCTATAAAAATTATATGATCTTCTAAAGTAGGTGTATTTTAGTAAAAAAAATTAATGAAAGTTATAACTTTCTCTAATATGAAATCAATTTCATTTATTCACATATTTATAGTATCTTAAAGCATTTAAAACGCATGATTCATAATTAAAACATTCTGTCCAACTTCTTCTGACTTGACACTAATTAGGTACTTTGCAAGTAAAAAATTCAGTCATATATGTTCTATACCTACTTGTCAGCCTCAAGAATTTTTTGCTTATTAATTTTTTACTATTTCACATTAGGAAGTTTCACATGAGAACTTTTTACATTATAATTTTTAAATAATTTGTAGATGTAAATGAGCATTTGCTTGATAAGACTTGGAAAAATGATTCTGGAAAGAATTTTTATTAGGCATTCATATGAAATTGCTAAAAGTCTAATTACTTAATTTGACTGATTGCATTCATTAGTTGTTAAAATTTTAGATGAAGACCGACATCAAAGTTTAGATAAGAAGATTGACGTTGTAAATTATTCAGATGAATTCAGTTCAGATTCATTAATTTAACGTGTGAGTAATTAGAGTCAAATGTGACCTCTATAACATGATGTTCATACGTCATTCGAATGAATATACTAATGTTAGTAGAGCTCTAATCAGATAAAATGTCCATGGACCTTCCACCTGTCTCACATCTTCAGGCAGTTTTATCTCTTATAATTTACTTTTCAGTTTTTGTGAAATGTTCCGACTGCTACTCTAATCGGTTTACATACTCAACTTGAATGATTCAAGATAAAACTTGTGATTTTCTTCAAACAAAATTTTCTATCCATGCCATTTTATTTCCTATAAGATAAAATGTTATAGACCAACGAGAAACGAATTTTGAATATTAATTACATAGCAAAAATACAGATATAAATGAGCATATTGAGGTATTAAATATTAGGATTTTAGGTTCGTTAGTTTGAAAGGAATTCCCCTAGCATAAGACTTTAGAATGTACGCAAAATGAATTTAATAGAGGTAATATTGACGATAATACATACGTTTATATAATATTTTGTATTTATGTAAATAATTACCTTCATCTTTACTTGCATATTACTATTACATGTTTAAGAGAGATACGCGTGGTTGTTCTTTGATATTTCTTACTAGGATAAAATATTTATATAACGTGAGCCTGTTGGTTAAAGTAAGTAATTAATTAAAGCAGTAAATGTGAAATTTCAGGAAGTGAATTCACACCTGCCTTGTAATTTTAGATTTTATCACGAAAAATATGGGATTGAAATGAATCACATATTTAACCCTACACGTTCTTGGCATTGGGTCAATTTGACTAAAAATAATTGCTCAGGATCATGGTTTGAGAAGAGAAGTCAAGTGACGACCCACGACCAACTATTAACCTTCGCTCTTCATTGAATTCATCCTTAACATCCTCCTCCCACGAAAAGAGATTCGAGTTTGGTAATCTGAAAGGATTCTCAGATTTCAAAAGTTCAATTTAAATCCTCGTCCTAACAAAATTCAAAAGAGACGTTTGTTGATCTATGGATTCTCTCAACTCAAACTCTCAACTTCTCCCAAAATCCCCTCAAACTAAAAGAGTTTGCATCTTCATATATCATAATAAATACATAGAGATTTGAAATGTATTACTTAATGTGTAGATGCTGGATATATATTTATATATATAAATAATGTATAAGTATTTTAAAGAAGTAGAAAATATCTTAAAAGGAATCAATATTATATTTATGTCTTGGCTAAACATACCCTCCTTGTCCCTGGTAAAGAACCAAAATGACCTTAAAATTTCAAATTATTCAAACTCAAAACATCGTCATGATTCACGAATGCGAATGCATTACGTAAGGGAACTGACATGGAATATTGGGAAAGGATATTATATAGACATACCATTTATATTTATCCAGTGTCGCCCAAGCTATCAGAGTCTGAGTAAGAAAACGAGATTTGGAGTGAAGTTTTCTAGAGAAAAAAATGACGACGAGCGGCGGTTTGCATAAATTGAGGCCGACTCGTGGGATTTAAATGATTTGTTTCCACTCATTCATTTATGTCTGTGTCTCTCCTGGTGAATCTCATCTAGTGTGGAAGGTCGATCTAATCGACCACACTTTGTCTTCCTTTCCCATTCCTGTCCACGACGCGGTGTCTATAAGTTGAATTCAATTCAAACAATCCTCATCCTCACCCGGGGGCATTGCTTTCCCTCTTTAATTAAAATATTCTCCTCGTATTCCAAATTTCATTCATTTCTCTTTGACGTCTTTGATTGAATGATGATGTTGCCTTTGGGATTTTCATTCATTTAATGCAATAAATGGAATTGGTTTTATGATTTCCTATGTTTTAATTTGAAGATTAAAAACATTTAAGTGCGAATTCTTTTCTATATTGTCATTTTATTCAAAACTGGTGAGTTAATATTAAAATAACCAAATGTTTAATGATGATTTATGAAATATACCCACAGATATTAAGGTTAAAATGAAAATCTATCTATAAATCTAATTAATATATTTTTGGTATACTTTGGACATTAGGTTTCTATCATTGAAAAGAGGATAATGTTATAGTTAAGAATGTAAATGCAATCTTAATAGAATGGTAAGTATATCTTAATGATCACTCTATTTATGCTCAGTTCCATTAAGAGAAAATAAAGGTATGAAAACATGATTGATCATGGTGTTATACTGATGTTTAGGTGGACAAGATATACATAATATAACCAAAAAAGTGATATATTAAACCAAAAAAAGTAATTAATGAAGCTGAGAAAAGTGACAGAGAGATGAGTAATGAAGTCCAATTCAAAAGTTACACATTATAAGCGTATTGAACTTGGATGGCCAATTAAAAAAACATGCTACTGAGCAAATGTAATTCCAGAGAATTGGAAAATGGGATAAGTAGGAGTGTTCAGGGTTTATAAGCATGTATATAAGCCCTTGTGCTCAAGTATTAATTCCGTTAATTTATCGGGCATTCCCTCACATTCAAAATAGTGTAGTTTGCACAAGGACGGTCGAGTGGGTTCTCAATTCGGTTTGGGGGAGAGATAGGGAAGGAGCGGATTGAGTGAGTGGAAATTATATGAAAGTGAGGCGAGCCAGCGAAACTCCCCGAACTTCCCCGATTCCCCGCGAACCGCTACGTTCCGTGTGGGGTTTGGGAAGTTTCAGTTTCTGCAGTCAGTCGATTCCCAGCTTCCTCTCCTTTTGTTCCTCGCCACGAAGTGGCAGTCGACTGTATAATAGGGGATAATAGAGTCAACCGAGATACCTCCCATTCTCCATTTACGCCAGATTACTTTTCTTAATTTCTTTTCCCTCCTCGCGAAAGAAACCGAGTGTTTCCAGCCTCGTTACACTGATCATCCAAATATTTGATAATATCATTCCTTAAATGTAAACTCATTAAGAGATAAAATGTGATTGGCGGGAGAGTCTCTCAGAACTTGGCCACAGGAGCCGCATGAGACCGACGTCTAATTAAGGAACCTTCTGAACAAAAGTGAACTCAAAGAGGAACGAAAAGTCAAATCAAAAACGTGTCTGCGGCCTGTCAGCCCCCTCTTCTTTCTATGAAATACCAAACTGCACTGACTTTGTTTCTCTTTCTCCGAGTTTGGGAATTAGGCGAAGTGGAAGTGAGCTGATTAAATTATAAATCTCTCCTCTCCAAACTTTCTCCCTCCACTGGGATAATTAAAATGTAAACTATGTAGGCTAAGATTAGAAAAAATTATATAACCGTCGAGCTTCACTGCAACGCAAACATATCAAAAATCATATCAAGTCTATGTTGAGCACACTACGCGTCATATCATCAGATTAAAGTTTAATTCTAGGTCTTCTCAGCTTTAAGTATCAGGAGTAAAGTATTAACTGTTGACATTACACTCTGTGAGGAGAGTCAAGCATGAAGGAACTGTAGATGGATAAATGGACAAATGTATCGGATGTCTCGAGTGAAATAATAAAGGAAGAATCACCTGCCTTGCCCTCGTGCTGAGTGCGAGAGGGTTTCATGTGCCATAAAAGAAAAGAGAGTCCTTTTCGCCAAGAGGGAATATAGGAACTCAAGTCCCTTTCTCTCACTTTCCCCGAATTCCATTCCAATTTTTCAATCCGAATTTCCACTGTGTCCCAGAGGAATCAAATGCCAAATACCTCTAACGCAATAAAAGAGGAAAGAGACATTGACACGAGGTGACAAGGACCGTGAAAGAAGTTTCAAAGGTTGCGATGAGGAAATTAACCCGGAATCTCATCAAGCTGCCCAACAGAACCCGGCTCATACGGTAAGTTTTCTTTTCACTTCTTCCTCCGTTCTCCCCATATAAAAGAAAACACTTATTCTTTCACCTCGCTCTCTTTCAAATGTAATTGAGAATCAATTTATGATGTCTCGTATGTCCAAATCCTTGACAAAGAAGACTATTTTTCTTGACGAGGTCCTAACAATAAGAATATATAAAATCGGTTCAAGAACAATACAAACGAAACCCTACGACATTAATAAATAGTGGGCTGTCCCCATTATTTTCCAAGTCCTTAAATAAATATTTATTTTCCTATATAAACCCTGCTCCGGTATAAATGCTCCTTCGAAGAAGAAGCTAAAAATCCACACACACACATTCATGAATAAATCCCGGATTTGATTCTTTTGTGTCCTTGGCCAGGACACGTTGTCAACGCTGAGAGGGTTTAGGTTGGGGAGATTAACGAGGCGCGAAGACGAGCTCGTTACCGCCGGTTCGACCAATATTTCGTACTTCGGCAAATATAATAGGGGGAGAATTGGGACGGAGAAGAGAGGAGGATGAATCGATTAGCAGCCAATTAGTGTCAAGTCTTGGGTCTGATGCCATGAACGATGAAGTCCTCTCCCCTAATAATATGCCTTGCCATCCATCTCTCTTTTCTTCGTCGCCTCCTCCTCTTAGGCGGATTCAATCCGATTGGAATGTGAATATATGTACGTGTGTGGTGGTGTGTGTGCATGTGTGTGAGAGTGCGATAAAGACTCGTGTGCAGGTTGTATGAGAAATGAGGTTAGCTCGAAAGCCAGATTCAAGATCAGATCCGACGGCTCTCTCTCTCGCGAATCTTTGAGAGAGGAAATCAAATAAGGGAGAGAGTAACCAGTCACTCATTCAACAGATCCCATTTGTACGAACGAACGTTTCCACTCAACCTCTCCCTTCAACTCGGGAATCCCCTCAAAGAGAATTCATTCCTCATTGATCCACATGTCTGGTTGCTAATTTGGGAAATTGTCACTCGATTTCCTCCTCGTCCTCCCCCGCTATTTCATTATTTTACTTTTCCCAACTCCTCTTGTCTGTTGACACAGAAGGTCCCAGCGGCCCGAGTCGCATCGAATCAAATGGAAAAAACTCTTTCATTTCTCATACAAAGAAATGAAAAGCAAACATTTGGAATTGAGGAGGATGAGTGGGTAAAAAAAAGGGAATTTTGCTGTGAACTACATATAAGGCTTGAAGATAACTCACGAGTTGTTACCCCACTCCGCGAATTAAAGAGTTGATTTAACTCGACCCATTTTTTTCGAGGAAAAGTTAATGAGAGAGGAAGGAGAAAGGTGGAGATTTGAGGACCGATAACGATTTACATAACATCCATATAAAAGTTGAGGCCGTTTGGGTTCAATTTAGTATAAAGAGTGAGCAACGCTTCGTAGATACATACTATACATTCCCATATTTGCCATTTGGTTGTTGAGATGGGGGCGTCAGTAAATCGCAATTCATCCGTATCATGATCCGATTACCAACTTTTACCTTATCCACGTCCCACAAACTTTCTATGTTTGTAAGTAGAGTCATTTTATGGCTTATTTGGCCGTGGCTTACCCCTGGTTTCCTAAAGGGAATTCAGGTGACCCTCTAGGCCCCCCCTTATAAACTTATTTAGCCTACACTCGTACAAACCAAACAACAAAAGTTTTATTCCAATTGAGGGTTCGAATCTCAATGTGTTCTCACGGACTTTTCCCTACCTTTGCATGTGTAAATACTTGATACGATGTACACACACAAAGGGGCATACCTTCGAAATCAGACTCGAACAACCTTATTACTTCAAAGCAAACTCACATGAATTGAATGGAATGGCCTAACTCTGTTAGTCTTAACCCAATCATAAGAGTTAGTGTATTTGGAGTTGAACTACCAGGAGAGTCTCAAGGAAAAGAAATGGGTTATCTCCATTATCATTCCCGTGAGCAACTTTGGGTTTGACACTTCATGCAAAGCTGCGATTAACCCAAACCCTGTGTCCCACTAACTCTCAAGTCAAAGTCATAAGAAGCTAACTCCATTTAAGCCACTTCGTGGGATTCCATCCAATATCCTATAGGTAAAATGGAATCTCTCAAAGCTATTATTATCCAACGTGGAATCAATGAGCTAAAAGTTAAAAATCGTTCGAATTTCCAAAATTTGCTCCTTCCAGTCCCGATAGTTATTGAATCATGTATTGAAGTGAGTACTATGTATTATAAATACGAGGCCATACACCTCACGAGCGACCATCGATCAACTCTATAAGGTATTTATTACCAATTCCCTCAATCTATTCCCACATCGCATGTTTTTTCAAAACCACTTTTCTCTCATTGAGACTAAAACTTTGACTATGGAATTTTTTTATACCCAATATTACTACTTTGTACGACGCTCAACTTGTTTTAAGACTAACCTATTCTTCTAAAACTATATGTTTCCCCATGGATCATAAAGTACTCAAAGTGGACGGGGGAATTTCTTAATACCCTTTTAATATTTAGAAAAAAAACCGTGTAAAAGTACAAGCATATGTGATAATGTACAAGATCCAAGTTCTTAATATTTCTTGAAGGGTTGGTAAATTTTTATAAAACCTCCTTTTATAAAATTATATAGTAGAACGGACGCGTAATGCATACTCATGGGGTATTTAAGTTCATAGGGGAGTGTTGAGGAATCGTCTTCAATTGCCTTCCATGTCTATTCTCTCCCTTTGAGTCCCTTGGTTCTTCTCTTTGAGCAATCAGGTTAGGGATGAGGATCGGAATCAGAATCAGCATTTATCTCTAGCCGAGAAGCTCGGGGAGCTCATAGGAGAAGAAAGCACGAGGAAGGATCACGAGAGAGAGAAAAGGAGATCCATTATAAAGGGACGAGTACATAAGAGACTCCTATTTATTAACTCATGAAAAGAATACAAATTCGAGGGCGGAGACCCGCACCATTCAACATAAATGTTAGCACAAATGTTTGGAAGCGAAAACAAGGTTCCTCTTGAGGAATGAAGAAAGCAACTGGAAAAAAGCACTGGAAGAACCCAAGCCCATCGATTTTAAGTCAATCATATAGGCCCAATCGGTTGAAAAATCCTTTCTGGTACCCACAAAGGCGGATTTTGTCTTGCACTTGTGTAAAATCCTTTGAAGCTTCCTCCGAGTCGACTGGTGTCATTATTCTTGGGTGTTCTATGGAGAAGGGAGAGTGAGGGAGTGATAAGCCAGGAGCTTTCCCACAATACAATATAAATACAAACATGAAGTTGGTTTTCATAATGTGATAAGGATGAAGATGAGGGTAACCTACTGCTCTCATCCCTTTTAGCCCCTTGTCCTCATGAGTGGGGGGCTCACGAGGGGATTAGATATCTGAAAGAGAAACGAGAGAATATTACGCTCATATTATCCATCTTCCTCCTCCGCCCGTTTAATATAATGGATGGAGGCCTTGTATTATTCATGCAAATACATTGTGGAGACTGAATATTCTCGGGTGCATTTGGGGAGCATATAGCTTGCTAAATATTCTAATACGCTTTTACCTCCTATTTGGTCCCTTTTGGAAAATATTATAAATTGAGCTCGGTGAGCCAGGATAGGATAATCTATTGTATGCATGGTTTGTATGTATAAATAGTGGAAGAGTTATATGGAAAGTGAGGTCGGAGCTCTTAGCTCCTCTGCCTCCCCTAATGTTTGAGATGAGAGTCGGCTGACGGAGTAAAGTATGGGAAGCATCTCTCTTTGTCTCTCCACCCAATTGTGGGGAAAGTGAAAGTAAACGGAGAAGTGGAAAAAGCCGATGGGAACGTGGGAAGGAGGAAAGTGGTTTGCCATTTCGGCTCAGATATCACACATAATATTCTTATTCTCATACATCTCGAGCGGAATGGAGGGAAAAATAGAGGAAGAGAAAATCAAGTGAAGTCGACTATCAATTCTTTATCTTTTCGCTCCAGACTTCAATTTGTCTCAAAGAACTTCATAATAAAGCATATCCATTGTAGAGTTTCACTACTAAATGTACCATGCAGCATAAATTAATAGGTTTACTTGTATATTACAATTAGAAAACTGAACGAAATACTAGTATATAATAATATCTATTTAAAAATGATATTTTTTATTATTTAAAATTCATTTGTCATTTATTAATAAGTCAAAATACCATTAATACATGGTATAGTCTTTTGAGCCAAATGATATTAACTTACAATTAGTTTAATTGGTGGTTGTATTTTGACGTGTTTGAAGTTCAAAGCCATTTTGACATATAAAAAATAAATTGTGTGGGCATGAGGTGGAATCCAATTTTTTCATTTTTCTTGAGAGGGAAAAAGGTCAAAAATTTCCTTCTCGAGGATTCCACCCTCGTTGGTCGTGAATGGACGAAAGTGTAGTTATGCGGCAGAAGATGGGAAGGAGTTTGAAGATCCACGAACTTGTCTTTGGAGAGAGCGGGAAGGAGGGAAGCATAGGATGAGTTTGCGTACCCTTGTCCTACAAACTATTGATCGTCTTTCTTTCCCATACACTCATAAGTACACTTACTCCACTCCTTTGCTAACTAAGGGGTTGAGCGGACTGTATGTGCTGCGGCCGGTTCTCAAAGTGGCCCATGCAATCTTCTTCACAGATTCACCAAAGGACGTAAACTATGTACATATAGTTAGGGGAAAATAGAAGAAAAAGTCTGCACACGGAGTTGATAGTTGGATCTTCCACTTCTCTTTTGTTTGTCCTCACAAATCCAAATGTTATTTTATTTCATCTAGAATCTTTTTCTTTCTGTACTAAAACGAGGAGGAGAAAGTGGAGGGAGTGATAGGGGAGACTCATAATCCTCACAAGGACCCTCAGTCGAATCCCATATTGCCACAATCTTGAGCCCCACATGCGGCGCTCTCATGGAGAGACTTCAAAATTCCATTACATTTTCATGTGTGAATAATATTGGGAGAAAGGATTTGTTTGGTTAGAATTTGAAAATCAAGAGCTTCACAATTTTCTAAACTATCAAGTTAGATGTAAAGTTTGAAGGTACAAATTATTCCAGCTTATTTTGCAAAAAATGTCAATGACCATGACTTACGGCTTTGGTCTCGATTCAATGTGGCTTTTTTAAGTTTTATTATTTGAATAAATGGTTGTTTCTTGTTTCATTATGAGATGGAAAAACTTATTTTAACGAAATCTCACATGCAATATTGTAGGTATTGTACTTAGAGCATCTACAACACCTACTTCACTGCATGGTTGACAATTATTTTGCTTTAAATTTACGACAGGAATGGATGAGCAAATTGGTTCAAATAAAGACAAGAGAAGTTGATTCGAGTTAATCTCTCTGATCTCTGACTCTCTTTCTCTGAATGTATTCATGAATAGAAATCATACCTAATCCTTGTTATGCACTTATTCCTTCCAGCCATTTGAGTCTGGAAAGAATGTTTGATCCCTCGGGTGAAGTGGTCTATAATGATTTCTCAGGATTACAATTCTGAGAATAAAATATAAAAAGTGGAGATAGTTTGAATGCTGTTTGGATTTCCAATGTGTAAATTTTTCTTGGAAGGATGCGACGAGTGAGGATAAAGCCATTTGAGCTTCATGCAATTCTACAACTTGCATCTATACCGTATACCAAAGGCTCCAATAAGATCGATATCGGAAATGGTCCTAGAGTACTTTCCATTTCAGCTGAAGATACACATTCAATTCAAGTCCAGACATATACCCAGAGTGTATGGCTTACAAAGAGCCAGGAGGCATGAAGTCCTCGTGAAATTGGAAATGGACAAATAAGAATCTTGACAAGGAAATGTAAAAAATCAAGTCTTTGTTCAATATGTAAATTAGACATTTGGTATTTCGCAAGGGTGTACAAAAATAATTTGGGTGCCAGGCGTTGTAATCGTACGTAATATTCCTGCGTAATGAGAACCTCGTAATTCAATTCGTTTGTTCAACTCTCAACTTGTATCTTTTTGCGAAAGCCATGAAGGAGTAAATTATGGTTATAGAGTTTTCCAGCTCTTCTATATCTCTTATAGCTTTCTCTCTGTTAGGTTATAAAAGGAGAAATACTATTTAAGTAGGATCTATGTAATATAATTCTACGAGAGACTCGGCCGTACGTGCGAGTATGGAGAGGGAGTTAAATCAGGGAATCTTGGACTATCTTCATTACTGCGGTACTCAGTGGGTGGAGGAGGAAAAGGATGAGAGTGGAGAGAACCCACTCTTTTCTCCGACACTTTCCATTAGGATAACAAGGGCTCTTTGAGTTCCTTAATTGGATCACTATTTTACTTCCTATTTATTGCCCCGCTTCCAATTGGCATATTGGGGAAAGCTCTTTTGTCTGTCCTTTGGCAGAAAGGACGATTCCCTTTAATTGAGTGACTGATCGAAGGGACATCTCTTTCACATCAATTCCCTGTACATGAAAAATGAGATTCGCGCCTTTTGAGACCATTTATGATCATTAATGCCACCAAGGTCCGCCAGCCCCATTTAAACTCCAATAGAAGTGTTAAGATTCTCTAATTATTCATGAGCCTTTACGTGTGATGCATGGGGTGATTCTTTACCAAAACCCTTCGAGTTCAACCGTCTTTTCTTTTCAATGCCTGGGCAATATTTTATTCATGTTATACAATAAATGTATTCTCATGCTAGTTAGGTGTCCTATGTATAAGATGGATCGTGCGTGGATTGCAATCTTTTCTTTTGTTAGAAAGTAGAACCAAATTGAGAGGCTTGAAGCCTCGTTTAATCATCTTTTAAAATGAGAGACAGAATTAAGTTTTACGGCAAAATTCTTCTTTTATTACTTTAATGGGAAAATGAAAGAGACATTTTGAGAGATGTCATTGAGACAAACTCTAAGCTTTCATCTCATAAACTTCAAATTGGAAACGTAAAGCTTTAAATAATTTAAGGTAAAGTTCTGAACTCCCTTGCCTACATTTACTCCCCGCTAAATGACTGGTGGAAAGGGACAAACAAGAAAAATGTCAATTTTTTAACAATGGGTTGATGAAAGGGATGTCTGGCCAATTTTCATTGTACATTACCATTAGCTTCTAAACTTACCGTTAATCATAACTTACCTTTTAGACAAACTTTTGCCATTATAATCCATAGACTCCAGGTAGCGGCATTATGGTTATAAACTCTCCCCATACATAAATTACTTGTATCTAAATAAGTTAGTAATTATGTAGAAGTTAAACACTGAACATGTCTCGCAGACTAATTTATCAACTTTCTCTCTCACATTCTCATATATATACTCATACACACCGGCCTATATTCCTTTTAGGTTCTGTGAACATGGTCTAAGAATTTGAAATTATATTTCCGCAATGCAGGGTTGGATGAACCGGTAATTGATTTCATTGAGCGGAGTGAATATGGAATTATAAATAGAAAGCTCTTCCCCTCGATTCATAATTCATTACTTTACTTCTCTATGCGTATTTAGGACGTCTGTTCGGTTTTTCCTTTATAATTTCAATATTTGAGCCCTTAAGCTCCATCCTTGTTCGTGTCTCCCAATGATGAAGGAACGGACAGAAGGGCGAGGATTTGAAATTCGAGTTCCGGACCCTCAAACTTTCAGTGCTGATTTT
The DNA here is from genome assembly GCA_009869795.1 of Neelides sp. FZ-2019. Classification (NCBI taxonomy): domain Eukaryota; kingdom Metazoa; phylum Arthropoda; class Collembola; order Neelipleona; family Neelidae; genus Neelides; species Neelides sp. FZ-2019. The sequence continues at coordinate 17,769 of VJMY01000204.1, forward strand.
TAAAGTGAAAGATTCCTGCTGTGTATAAGTACGTAAAAGGAATTTACTCTCCCCGACCAACTTTGACATCCTAAAGACTTTCCTCGCGCCTCTTATTTCATTTCCTATTCGATTTTAAGAGTTTATTGTAAGGAAAACTTTCCTCGGCGTTTCCCTTCACGCATTTGAATCGTACGTGGAGTTGTCGGTGTATTTACTTACGTTCTACACTCACTCAGTCTAGAAAAGGCTCGAAAAAAGAAATTGTCAAGCCGCAAATGCTTAGGTCTTTAACAACTCAAATTCTTAATATATTGCAGTCATGCATGAGAAAGTTAAATTCCAAATAGCATGTTCCGTTTTCTTATGAACCAACCGCTTGTTTTCCTCAGACAAACTTCGCTCGACATTATTAGCATTTCAACTCCTTGAAAGGTTAAAAAAGCCTTTCTCTGCGTTTTAATATATAATAATAATTGTGAAGTGTGAAGTAATCTAATATTGGTTCGTTACGTACGTGGAGCGTGGGGCTTTGAACAATTTGCATCAACAGAGCGGCGTGAGAGAAAGAGAGAGCGGGAAAGCTCATAAATAATTTCCTCCGTTTTATTTTCTTGTTGATTCTATTAAAGTAGTAGAAGTGGGCAGCAGCAGCTGTGCCAATATTATTAAAAGGTTCACCAAATAACTACTTAAGGAAATTGGACTTTGGGAGAGAAAGTCAATTAAGTTCTATTGCCTCAAGGGCCTCTGTAGAATCACATACGAAGCCGTAGTTGGCAAGGAGTAAGGGAGGATCATCTCCACTTCGAGACGGGAATAATAAGACGGGGAGGAATAATGTAAGAGGGATTGAAGCCAGAAGACTGTCAAGGGTATTGAGCGAACTTAAAGTGAGGACATTGAACATCGACTCACAGATATTGTTGTAGCCAATGTTTCGCTTATACACCATGTTTGTATCCAACTCCGCTTTATTATATTATAGCTCAAGTACGGCTCTTCTTCTCTGTGCATGAGCATTTGGGGTGAAGTGTATGTATCTCCTTCGACCCGCATTAGAAATCCGTATTCCTAATAAGAACTCCAATGTATGTATTTATTATGCATGTGTGTATGAGGATTTCGAAGTTGAGCTCCGCCGAAACTGGGAAGTGATGGAATTGAGATAAAGGAGAAGGACGACGATGTTCAACGACTGAGAGAGTCGTGAGAGAGAATAATAATATTCTCCAATTCCATCCCAAACCCGAAATCTTATCCAAATGTCGAATCCATCGATGTTATTATCCAAATTCACATTAAAAGTTCTCTGCTCACTCACTCCCCTCACGTGTACCAGAGGCTCAAGCGTCAATTTGGAATTTAGGCGTGTTTCATAAGAAAGCCACCTTCCTTGCAAGTCTGGCTTGATTTTACGCTAGAGTAACCTAATGTGCTTGATACTTAAGAGAGATACGTATCCGTTAGCTCATACTGTTCCAAATTACTACTCATTAAACCAGAGTAGCAATTTTAGAAAACTATTTTCTACCCGCTGATTAACTCTCTCCATTCCTTAATATCATCTTATCGTTTGCCTTGTGATTAATCTGCTCAAAGAAATATTTAGTCATTGCTATTATTATTGTACAAAACATCATCGGGACATTTATTTTTATTGTAGATTTCATGTATTGATATTGTTATAATTCGATTCATTCATACAGGAAGAGTATATATTTTGATAAGTGCCACTACGTAAGGACCACTTATACAAATGGTTCAAATAAACGAATTTAATTAATATTTACTGTGATCATTCTTTTTCCTCGATGAAACAAGTCAATATATATGTTAATTTAAGTAAATAACTCAACCTCGTTCTTTTTGATTATAAAGTTAATATATTGTTCAAATTGATTATTTTATTTACATTATTTAAATAAATTTATAACATGAAATTTCCAATAACATTTTATTACTTAGTAGCTTGAAGTTTGTCAACTACTTTATATTTATAAGAGTTATAAACTCATACTATACATTATAATTAACTAGATATATAATTACGCTGCAACATAATATCAAAATACGAAAGAAGAGACATTCAATTACAAATTGTTTACTCTTTGCGTCTTTTCATTCTGAAATGGAAATTTGATGATAATATAAAAGACTCTTTTCTCGAACTTGTTAAGAGAATTATGTGTAGTTTTCCTCAAATAAAAACAAAAAAAGATCATTTTGGAAAGTGAAGAAACTTTCCCAATGTAATAGCGCATAGAGGAAAAGAAAGAAACTTATATTGCTAGTTTCTTTTAAAATGAGAAGTGCATGAGTTTAAAATTTGAACATTAAAAGGGTGAAATTGGATATGTTTATCTCAAGGATGGGTTCCTCAATTTGAGAAGGAGGCTATTGAGGCCATGAAAAATCTCATTAGACGCACACTATGTGCTCTCCGAACCCGAGCTACAGGATCATATGCATAGCTAATAAGATGGATGCGAAGAAGAGTGGGAGCAGAGAAGAAAAATGAAGGTCCCCATAACCGTATTTCAATCCAAATTTCACGTCCTTTCCCCTCTTGCACACATAAGGTTGTCCTTACATGTTTGTACGTCTCTTGTCTCATCTCTAATTCCTCCCTTGCGGCTCCTTCCCATTCCGGTAGAATGAATCAGGAGCCGCCGTTCTCTCACCCACTTTACCTCCCTATACAAATTGTTTATAAATCAACGAGCGGTCCTCGATAAATCCTCATGAATCACTATTCGGAATACCTAAATTCTTCAAAGAGCCTCCTTCGTTCCCCCTCAATTTCAAAGAAAAGGCCTGGAGGTGTTTCCAAAGAGAAAACTCGCTTTCTTCTCCAAAGTCTTCATTTCAACCTGGGTTACACTCCGGGGCTACGACATCTACTCCCACACATATGCTCGCCCCTATGCACATGCACTCCTGCTCACCCACTTTACACGAGGAAATACTAACCTGTGAATGAACCATTTAAAACGGTTCATATAAAGCACCTCAAAGTGGGTTTATGTTGAAGGAAATGCCATCATAATTCAGGGTTTAATGAGCTCTTTTAATTTGAGTCTCCTAAAATTTAAATTATTTTAATTATAAACAAAACATGAGCTCACGCCAAAACACTGAACTTTATACACAATTCGGGAATTTCTCCGCGAATAAGTGATCACTGTTATCACGAAAAGAGTTATATGGGAGAACATTTACGGAAGCAACATTTTATTTATCCTTCCTCTCCGTCTGCAAAAGGGGCACGTGGACATTATGAGACTCCTCGTATGTGTTAATGTCCTGAGACTACGACGTGTCCCAGATAACGTATAATGAAAGGGGTGGCCAATAAAAGAACTGAGGCACTCAAGGGAACTTCTTTCTGAAGAAATTTCCCTGAAACTCCTCAACCCCTCGAATTGGACCATGAGAGGTCTTAATGGGCAGTTAAAAGTTTTAATGTCTCCCTGCTTATGATTTCGAGTAATATAAATGACCACTCGAGCCGAGGTGGAGGTGACGATGTGTAATTTCATCCTATCCGTAATAGCCCACATAAACCAAGGCGTGTTTACGTATTACGATAAGTGGAATCGATAAGAAGGAACACACACATCCACCAATGCATGCCATACATTCTTCATTAGAATCCTTTATAACGAGTCTCCAGACATCTGCCTCATTTAATACCCATATTCTACACCTTTATTACGATTCTGAGCAATGTTTCATACTCTTAAATTACATAGTTAGTTAGCATCGTATATATAATAAATATCCGCATTTTAACTCGAAGTTGTACTAGCTAATGAAATTTAATAAAAAGAACCGTCGTTACAAACAAGTTCAATAATTCAAGATCGAATTGACTATATAAATTGACTTTAGATTGATATTTACAGAGCTCCTTTGTAGAATTGGATGGCACGATGAAAAAGAAAGGATTTTCACGGTCTGAGCTCTGACCATTAGAAAGGAAAGTTCTTTATTTATTTAGTTAGGACAGTGCTATAATAAAGAGTCAGGAGGGTTAATGGAACTGGAATGAAGTGACTATGTGTAAGATTGCTGTCCTTAAGGTGAGAGAGACCGATGAGGACTTAAAAGGAGACTAGTGGGAATGTTATTGGGAATTATATTATTACTACAGTCTTGGTCAAAGCTCATGTGTGTGTTCAGATATGTGTGCGAGAGTTGGTTCTACGTATGTTGGGAAAGTGTTGACAAGTGAGTTTGATTGATGGTGGGTTCCTTCCGTATTCACACTTTCTTTAGTGATGGGTTTCTCCTTCATCCAATTGTGAAAGATTCAAAAAAGAATTTTGAGGAGAAATGGGAAAGAAATATTTTTCAATAATCAGATTTCGTCTTTGTAGATGATAAATTATGGTGAGGAGGGAGAACGGTCGTCCCGCCGTCTGCTTCTTCCAGTCTCCGGAGAAGGAACGAGAGAGGAGGCAATTGAGAATTTCAATTACATCCCGGCAGCCCTTCCCTTCGATGTGGATAGGAAGTTGAGAGGCGAACAATGCCCGCATTGCTACAAATCTAAGGAGGAGTTTCTCCGTACCTCCGGTGAGAGCAGAGAAAAACGGGTAATCAACCGGTGCTGTGGGGCTTTGGCCGTCTTCCTCTCCCTCTTCCTCATCCTCACGACGCTCCTTGACACGGACATTGAGAGCGGGTCGTTTGCTGGTCATTCTGGCTCCATCAGCGGAGGTCAATACTGGGGCGGTGAGGCGCCAGCCGCGGTCAAAGCCAAGCGCCTCCCTCATTGTATTATCATCGGGGCGAGAAAGTGTGGAACAAGAGCCCTCATCGACATGCTCAACCTTCACCCTCAGGTAAATTCTTTCAAGATCAATAGAACCATTCAGCTTTGAAGTATTTTAAAATCTATAATGTGCACCGTGGAACAGCATTTAACTTGATCTATGGCTTCACCCTTAAACCACAATCTAAGGCACCCTGCATACTTTATTTTATCTTCTTCCACCTTTTTATCTTTTTATTTTATTAGTATTTTCTTCCATAAAATCTTTACCGACTCAACCATGTTTTTGTATTACAATATCCTGAATGTTATATAGTAAATGTAGAAGTAGATAAATATTCTGATTTGCATAAACTATGTGAGAATCTCACATCTTTTTAATCTTTCCACATTTTTCACATTTCTAATGAAATTAATAATATATCAGAAATATCTCAAGTTGATTCTGCATATTTAAAACATGTATGCTGAAAGAACCGCAAGTCCAACCATGCATATTTTTTATTAAAAAATGCGAAGCGGAAAAGTTGAGACCTTCCGTTGGCTCCTTCGTTATCCATATTACTATTTATGCTGATTTTTTTGTGAAAGAGAATTATTAGCATTTTTGGTAGGACTTCCATTTTATCGAAGCAGCGGGAGACAGTTTAATGGGGAAAGTATAAAAGAATTCCAATTTCCCAACTTTGACTCTCCTAGGGAGAGTTTTTCTCTGGAAGAGAGATTGATTGGCGTTCACATCGTACAAATGTGAAGTGCCATATACATATCTCTTATACGTTTGCCCCTTACATTTTGATGCAAGAGCTGAAGATGGTAAAGGCCGATAGGTTGATGGGATGCAGATTGGATCCACATACTTTTTTTCTCAAAACTAAGTTTCACATAACTTGAATGAATGTTTGTAGGTGGAAAAGGCGGCCGTTGAGGTTCATTTCTTTGACCGGGACGAGAACTTTGAAAAAGGACTCGACTGGTATCGGGAGCACATGGGGGAAACAACGGAGGACCAAATGAGCATCGAGAAGAGCCCTTCCTATTTTGTTACTCCGGAAGTTCCTGAGAGAATATATGGAATGAACAGCTCGATCAAACTTCTCCTCATCATTCGCGAACCCGTCACTCGCGTCATTTCAGACTATACACAGATATACGGGACCAACAAGCCTCATGTGAGCCAAGGGTTATCAATTGATGATAAATATTTTCACGATACTTTTGACGTGAGCTCAAAGACACAGCTGATGCTCAAACAGAATGAACGATACTTTTTTTTAATTTCTCCATATTTTAATATATAATATACATACTTTGAAATCAATATAAACAAATTCTTTTGAGACTAACTTTATTACTTATTAGTGAGTTCTAAGATTACAGATAGCGAACAATATTATGCTAATGGGTGATTTTTGTTATTAAAATCGTTTATCATCTTTGACATTTCAAAGAAATCGCGAACGTCGACATATAATATTCTTACGTAGTGGTGAGACAATTCCTCGTGCATTTTAGCCGCCTAAATATTCATGAATATCTAATTTACTTTTAATAACAATGGACCAGGTTGAAGCCAGGTTCGTCAGGCTAGCCAGGCCAGTGATATTTACTTTATGTAATATTTTATTCACGAGATAACATCTTTATTTACATGTATAATATTAATGAATTCAGTTTTTGAATGCCTTGAACAAACAAATTAATTTTGTTCTCGAAGCAGAGGTCGATTTTGAGCGTTGAAATCGCAACGAGGAAGGATAAATCAACATTCAAAAATATTAAAAATAAAAGGGAAGAAAATAAAGACCGGAGAAAGATAATTTACTGAAACAATAAGTCTATGAAGAGGAAATAAAATGTTTTTGAATGCGTGGGGGAAGAAATGCGAGGAGCGTAGCTTGGAGGGCCTAAAGATCCAAAGATAATTTAAAGGATAAACGACGAGGTTGAAATTTGATTAGAATTGAATAATTGAATGGAGGTTGAATTGAAGGTTTCTTCGTGTTTTCCAGAACGGGAGCCGGATCCCTCGTCTGGAAGAACTCGTCCTCGGGGCGGACGGGAACGTGAACGTGCAGTACAAGGCGATTCGGATCTCCCTCTACTCCCGCTACCTCCAGCGGTGGCTCGACGTCTTTCCGCCCTCTCAAATCCACGTAATGGACGGAGACGCGTTGATTCGGGACCCTTGGCCCCAGCTGAGGGAGGCGGAGCGGTTCCTGGGCCTCCCGCCCCGCCTCCAGCGGGACAACTTTTACTTCAACGTAACGAAGGGGTTTTACTGCTGGAGGAAACTGGACGGCGAAGGCAAGAACGAAACTGGACTTCATTGCTTGAACGAGTCAAAAGGCCGCCGCCATCCGCCCGTCGATCGCCACATCGTCTCCAAGCTCCGTCGGTTCTACAATCCCCACAACCTCAGGTTCTACGACATGGTAGGCCGAGACTTCGGGTGGCCAGAGAAGTAAATAACTCATGAGCTCTCCGATGAGAGCAAAGGGAGAGATCATTAGGGGAACATGGGGCGGGTCCATAATGTAGCCCTGGCCCTTCTTACATTCTTAATCCCACCTACGACTCCTAGCCATTAACAATTAAAGGGAGAAACTCCAGACACTTTCGTGAAGTTCATGACCCCACATATTCTCTCGCCCATCTCCCCCGTCATCCCAATATATCTATGATGTACCCTGTACGGCTTGAGATACATAGGTTCACACATCAAAAGCCCTCACCCACACACACGCCTTCACTCACTCATCCTATCAGTGAAATGATCGCGTTAGGAAGATGTTCTCGCACGTTCGTGTATTACCCAAACATAAAGATTCTCGTGCCGAAAAAAATTGGTGAGAAAGTTTGGAAAGCCTAGAGCCACCAACTCATAATTCATTTCCCATGCCCGTTAGAATGAGAAAAGTTGGTCTTTCAGAGAGCAAAAGGAGTTCCTCGGAGAAGATGGAAAGTATAACTTGGAGCCTCAGGTTTTTCCCTTTCCAAATCATTTATAATATGTACAGACGGGCGTGAGGCTCATTGTATTCCTCCTACTTGTTGTTCTCCTCAATTCCCATGTGAAACTCCTCCGTCTCCTCCTCTTTTCACACTCTTCTCTCTCTATGAGTATGAGCCGCTCTAATATGAGTAGTAAGTTCTTTTATTTAAACTTTTTTTCCACGCGTTTGACTCCCTTTGCTACCTCCTCGCAGGTTCTTTCAAAGGACCCACCCAAACATGCAAATCATCTCAGAATCTTTCCGCTTTTCTAAATGCACTTTACAATATGATATGCCATATTGTTCAAAACTTAAATTATTAATGTCATTTCTCATTTTAAGTTGTCATTGCTTATTCACAGTGCTTAATTGCATACCTCTTGCTGGAATTTCAATGTTATGGGCACAAAGAGCACAACTCGGCATCGTTGGCTAAGAAAATGCAATATTAAAAAATTCTGAGTGAAGTTTTATGTAAATCGAATGAGTTCTCTCGGCTCCCCTATTGAAATCGTTAGTCACGATGAGCTCTACAAGGACAGGTCGTAATAAGAAAAAGAACATCAAATAACCGTATTAAAGTGAACAAGAATATTTATTAAAGATTTAAGGAGAACTATGTAAGTAGTGTTTCCTTGTCCTATATTAAAAACTTACATTCCCTTTTAAAGTATTATAATATATGCTAGGGAGAAATTTTTTAAACGTGCTTCGCTTGGAGTACGTATTATAAAAAGCACCTTCTTCGTTTGAGGCAATTTTACACCTACCATACAATTTATTAAGTATATCACATATGGGCTGAATGACTATAGGAGAATCTCATTAGAGAACAAACCTACTTTCTCTGCGTGAACAAAAAAATATCAACAAGGAGAGAAGGGGGTAAGGGAGAAATCCCACTCTCATTCGTTTTAGAGCCAGGACAAGGAAAGCTCATTTGTAGACCCATTTAAAATTCGGGTTGGTGGGGCCGAGGGAAAAGAGAGAAACACCGACTTCCACTCTCCTTCCTGACAAAAAGAAGATTCCTTTTATTATAATTTATGTCTAATCTCCCTCCGCCTTCTCACTCCAAGCGTCCAAATGGATTGCAGAGAAAGGAATGTAAACTAACATGAGTCGACAGGCCGCGATCATGTAATCCTTGACTCCTTCAATCCACCAGAACAGCTCTTTAATGCCCTGTTGACTCTCACGCGCTCGTCTCTTAATAGAATGAGAGCTTCTCTCAAGAGTTGTAAACTGGAACAAAGAAATGGTCCTTACAAGTAATTCTTATTTATTACCTCCTCTGCTTTTCAACTACCTACGTTTAATGGAAGTAAACGAAAAATGAGCCTTGTTGCGATGTCCTTTCTCCACCTGAAGAGATCGTGATGAATTTTTTTATGAAATAAAGGGAATGGACTTGTAAATTAAAATAGGCTTGATAAACAAAGTTTGGAAGAAAAGGAAAATAGATTTGAATTAGGATTATGACGCTAATATGATTTACTTCCTTCATCCTCCTTTATATTATTCTGAAGAAATGGCACGATCCTCGTCATCCAAAACAAAAATGAAAGCATGGCATGGCAGGATGATGTTAAATAAAAATTTATGTTCATGTGTCATAGTCCCATACTAACATAATGCATTCATTGTAAGAAGGACTATTATGAATATACTTAGGACTAATAGAACATTCAAATATCCTAATCGCATAAATGATATAATCACATTGGCTAAAAGATGTGTAATACATCTTTTACATGCATGATGTAGATAAATCTATTCTTAATAGGTAGTAAATCGGCTAATCAATTCATAAATGATCAAATAAACGCGTTGGACTCCCGGATTATTCATAGATACACGTACATAAGTGCATAATGCATTAGTGGAAATTGCAATGTACGGACGTACAATGGTTAGGAGCTTTAGGTTAAGGAGCTTTTTTGCAATATTTCGAACATCGATACTGAACCGTCGCTTTGCTAAGCAAACTTTATGGAACATTTAAATTTTTACCTCCTACTAAAACGAATATTAACCTCGCTACTTTACTCGCCCTATAAATGGAAAGTTAATACTAAAAGATTTCATACTTTTTACCCTATTTATTATAGCAATTTAACAAAGAAAAATTTCTCTAAAGCACGCCTTTCTCATAATATTTCTTAATGTCTATGGTCACTTGTAAGCTTTGTCACAAACTTCCCTGAGGGAAATCAAAAATTCAATCTTAAAACAAACATACGAAAACATGAACTTCTCGAAAACATCTTATAAAATTAAATATACCTAATATATAATTATGATTAGTGATTAGTAAGAATTATTACATAAAAACCTCCATAACATATCAAAAATGATCTTACTGCTCTGAAAGAGCATTTGTAAATTAAGTACTACTAAATAACTCATACATATCATGAATAACCAAGATAAAGTTAATGTTAAATGTGTAAATCTAAATAATGAATACCTATTGTAGCAAGTGCTAGAAATAAATACTTTGTGAGTTACTTTTGTAAAAACAACTAATTGCGATAAGAGAATTATTACTGTTTAGATTAGACAAAAGCTATCATTACTTACTTCTTTTTACTCAATAGATGAAATAGTGCAGAAAAACAAATATCAAAATAGCATATTAGAAAAATTACAAATATATTTATTGTCGTTCTGTAATTGAACAAGTAATTTTATAGCCTTGGACGAAGAAGACAAAGAAGATTTCCTTTTCTTACTTTGTTACACGTTATTTATGTATGACCTCCAACAGATAAACTATGAATCAACAAATTATAATCACTACAACCAATAGATTTGTAGAAATTATACCGATCATGATAGTTCAAAATCAACGCACTTAATTTAAGCAGATGATTTTTGGAAATGAATAAAGTATATAATGAAATAAATTACTTACTAATAATTAAGTGCACGAAATGTAGTAGCATGGGCGTCGTTGTATCAATAGACCATATATATATATATAATAGACACGAAGATAGGATAAGCAAATGAGTAATGAGATGAAAAATGTTAGGGGATTGTTTGGAGTAAAACATATGAACATAATTGAATACAGGAAGAAGTGTCATCTCGACATCTCATGTCCATTCAATTTTAATTATTCCATTCAATAGAATTTTAGAATAACAATGAATTATGTTAATTACTTGCAGAATAGGAGTTATACTCACAACATCAGTCAGGTAGAACAAGTTAAACAAATGTCTCTAATCAAGTAATTTATGACTGGTAAAACGATAGTCTTTAATATATACCTAACCTTTATCTTCATGTTTTGTGCTGTCTGTGGTCGTCTGGCTAATAAACGTAATCAACTCAAGATGTAAAAAAATTAATGTAAATCTCTGTGGGTAATTGTTGGAATTTAGAATCCTCTATTGGATCTTCATAGAAATCTTTAACTTTATTACATTTGAAATTCTTTAAGTAAGGTACTCAAATTGGATGAATACATACATACCATAAACCAACTCACTCTAAATTTATTATGTTAAAAATGTAGTGATCCATAAATCTATGATCTATATACGGCCAATGATAGCAAATTGCTATTGACGAAAGACGTTTTTCTCTGATAAAGGAAGAAATTTAGATAGAAAAGTATATTTCCTTCTGAACCAAATTACTAATAACGGCATTTAAAAAATAGATTTATAAGTAAATACAATTTCATTATTTCAATATCTACTATTCATTTCAATTTCAACGAATTTCTTAACGAAGAAATCCATACATATCAAGTAAGGTATATTTAATCTTTGAAAATCATAAATATTATTCACCTTAATTAATTTCATGTAAAACCATTTACCCCAAAGAATTTGATATGCTAAATCTTTACGATTTGGCAAATAAATTACACTTAATTTGTATAAAAATATAATGTAAAACCATCCTTTCTCATTATACTTGTGAATTTTCATAAAATTGAATTCATCAAAATAATTCTTATCAAAACATGAAATGAATACTGCTTCTCTGTTTTTAATTTTATTAACAATTTTTAAAAATGATTTTTAAAGTTTATAAGTAGTTTGTATAAATATATTGTTCTTTCAATAGTGATAAGTCGAATCAAATAGAATCAGTATAATCCTTTATATTACAAATTTGGAAACAAAATTTATTTACTTTAAATGAGTGCTAATTGTAACTATATTTTTAATGAGTACCTACGATATTAGTTAAATTATGGTTAAAATGTAGGTATATTGATATTACTTATATAATTAAACTCTGAATAAACGCTATACCTATAGTAAAATTTTATAATATTCCTATTATAATATTAAATACTTATATTGTTAGTTAAATATTGTTATTATTATACTTAACTTGTTATAAACTTACTTCAAATGAGTGATTATATACAAAGTGTAATTAAGTGTGACTTTTATGGAACTCTTTATAAATTATTATATTTTCAGAGAATAAATTCACTTGCAAACAGATTGACGATTTGTGATTTTTCAAATCATCGCATTTACTACTTATTTGTATCAATGATTGTGGATCGTGGTATAAGATATAGGATATTTTAGCCTATTACTAATAAGTATTAAATATATTATATTATGAGATGATATAAAATAGTCATGGATCATCAGAATTCATCATATCATTATATGAACTGGAATCAAATAAAATAAGTAGGAAGTCATGAAATAAAGTATTTTAACTATGGAAACATTCAACAATATCGTTACGGTAGTAGGGGGTGACAAAAGTGTAAGAGTGTAACATGGGGGGAGGAGGGTGTCTGAGAAAATGCAATGTTACATTAAAAATTCACCTAAAATTAGCAAATCATCCGTTTATCATCCGACTAAGACAAAAAAGTCATTGGTAATAATAAACTCAAATTTTTTAGATAAGAATTTAAATAATAAATTAATAAGTCCGCTTCTGACTTTTTTCTCAAGTTATGGATGGATCAAAGTTCAAAGCTTGACGTGAACTCATCGTGCGCTAAAGGTTACATGGTTCATCTCTTAATACATGTCTCAATATAACAAAAACTTGTAAGGCAAGGGAATAGGGAGAAACGAGGATTTGGAGACATTTTCAGCACAGCTGGGTCATCAATCTCATCAATCAGGCATCATTTATTTTATAATAAAAAAATTAAATCTCTAAAATTTGCAGCTTGACTGTATTTCAACTATAGGTGAATGTGCATTAATCGCACTGTTTGAAGAAAACTTTTCAAGGGGAGAAACGCGAAATCCAGCGTAAAGTGGGGGTTAGGGAAAGCGTAACAAAGCGTAACATGGGGGATGGGGGTCAAAAAATCAGAAAAACAGAGTAACGATATTGCTCCTTATAGAGTTTGAGTGATATTTGACCCTCTTGTAGCCATTTAAACTCGACAAACTTATATGCTTAGGTAATAATAAACAATAGATACATAAACTGCATATTAATGAAAGTTTATTCTTTTATTACAATTCCAATTTTAATATTATAAGGCTTATAAGGCTGATATAAGGCTATAAGTGCAAAGTGCATGAATGCAACTAGTTAACTACTTGAAATAATTAGAAGACTATATTTTATGAAGTAATTCCTAGCTCATTTCAATTATTCTATTCGTATGTCAATGTTGAAAAGTAAGAAATGTAATACTACTAAATATAAGTTCATTCCATAAATGCTGTGAATCAATCAATAATTTGATTTGAGCAGCACAAAATATTGTAAAATAACCTGAGATAGTTTTTAAGATACAATTATGAAATAGTAAATATAAATTAATAATTAACAATAACAATGATTCTAATTGACAAACTAAATTATTTGTAAGTTCTATTGACAGTTTATTAATTATTTTATTATTTTAAATCACGAGAATGAATTCATCTTGACATCTTCAGAGACTTCAGAAGAGTCTACAAAAGGAAAAATCAAGGAAAAATAGGAAAAGCTAATGATTAATCAAGGAAATTATTTGATTAGGATTTGAACCCGATTTTTTATATACATCAAATAACATCTTTTTTTTTATTAATCCATCATTAATTTTAAAAATCTTTTTTTGAATAAATTATTAAACATAAACTGATCGTAAAAATCACTAATAATTTTTTTAAATCTTTTTTTTCTCTTTTTTTCTTTTTTTGTCATCATCATTCGGCATTTTTTGTATTTATTTTCTCTTTTTTTGCCGCCTCCTGTTCAGACAAATATGAGAATAGAAAACGGTTAGTTGAGTCATTATCGAAAATATATGAAATTCTTTTTTTGTATCACAGGTAAAAAGGCGGTTTGGAGCGGGAGAGGAACACATTAAAGGAAAGTTGATAAAAGGAAGAGAGAAAGTGAGATGAAGGAGAATTTGCAATTGGTTTCTCATCGTCAGCTTGAGTGCTGATGTTCTTGAGCTCATCTAAGGAGCCGCCACGTGAGGATTCCTTCCAAGTCACGGAGGAGCTCCACTGCTCCCCAGCCCACAATTCTAATTAGTCTCCTTCTCTACATTAGCCGAACCACTCCTCCCAATTTGACTCGAGAGACACTTTAGAGAAAACTCTTTATTATTACAGTTACATTTACAATCTTCATTGTTAATGAGAATGACACTAAGAAATTTTCATAATAAAAGGAAACGAGTCTTATTTGTTTTAATATCTCATGCATCCAAACTTTGGCTCATTGAAAAAAACTGATCTCGTTTGGTAAAAAAGCATCTCATGAATCTCATTGTTGGGAAGAGTAGCTTATTGTAGGGAGGTGATAGTACCATATTAAATATAGTAGGGAGAAGGACTCATGTATTTATACAAAGGGGGATGGGAAGTCATTTGAATAAAGATACCTTCTTGTAACGACAGAGGAGTCCCATGGGCCCCGGTGATCCTCCTTGAAATCAGTATGGAGAGTAGTACGAACCCCGAGCACGGTATCTCCTGCAACATTCATAAATTATTATATTTCATGCATTAGCTCTTCCATTGAGGTGTCTTCATCGACTTTCAGCGACCTCAAGGCCTCGACAAGGAGCTTCATATCTCTTAGCATTATCATTACGTAAAGTGAATGTCACGTCCACTGAGAGACAGTCGTTGGGAATTTACAATTCTATTCTTGAACAGTCGCAAGAAAGAGCTCAATGAGGAAATTATACGAAGGGTCGAAAACTCGTCTCGTGCATCTCCTCGTAGCATGCACAAGTTGAGAACGTGGGCGAGACTTGATTTATCTAACTCACCTCGGGAAACGCGGATGACCTCTGAAGCCGCCATATGAACCACGACCTCGGAATGGGGGTCTAGAATATGAAGCACCGCGAGCTGCTCCGCGTGGAGGACGATCTGTCCGGCTTAATCCTGGACGATTCGTCCGCTTCGGCATAACCTTTTAAAAACCATAATTTATTCCCCATTTTAAAATGAAAAGACGAAAAACGTCAGCATTGACACTTTAAAAATAAAATGTCAAATGATGGAATTTATGAGGCAAAACAAAATGTCAATTACTACATTTGTAAATCCTGTAAAAATTCGGATTTGCAAATGTACCTTTTAATAAAAAAAACCTTACTTTTATTTGCCTTCCTCGGAATAGGGAGTCGTCCATAGCCAATGAGGTATTAACAGAGTCTCTATCGGCAAATTCGATATATGCGAATCCTTTAGGATGACCGTCAAATTTATTACAGAGGATCGTGACGCGATTGATGGATCCACAGCCATGGAAGTGCTGCTCAAGCTCCTCCGCTGTCGCTCCATAGTCAACCTGTCATACTCATTGAATAAGTTCATATCTCCTTCTCATATGGAGATATGAATAAGTTCATATCTCCATATGAGAAGGAGATATGAATAAAGTCTAATTGGTCTAATGTTTTATAGTTAGTAAATTTTTATTTTACATTTCCGACATAGATTGATCGACCATCTACTTCCATTTTCTCTTCAACCGACAGCGTTGTGGAACCGGCTTCAAAATTTAATTTAATGATCAAAATTTTGTTCATTTAATGCATAATTGATTATAATTTGTTAATTCGACATTAATTACCTCCACTAGGAGGAGAACCGATGTTCATTTGTCTGTCAACTTCGGTTTGTAACTGCTTCAGTTTTTCAGCTTCTTCCTCCATTTCTCGTACTCTTGCCTTTATTGCCTCCAATTCCTGAAGAAAAATAAAGCATTGAATTAAAAATAGTTTTAATAAAGTTCACGAATCGCTGAGAAATTTTAATACAAATTACAAAATCCATTCGGAATACATAATCATATTAATTTAGACAAATAATGAGTCATTTAAACAAATCGTTAGTTTTGCTCATTTCTCTACCGTACTTTTCTTTTTGCGCGGGGATAAGAAAAATACATTATCATGTATTATCATAGGGAATACGTTTATGTAACTATACAAATCAATGTTTGATGAAATGACGAAAACTAAGATTTTATTGTTTTCTCTTCTTGTCATTATGAATAAATTTTGTTTAAAAAATGGATCATTTTTTTTATCAATTTTTAACATTGAATTGTATAGTTGCATGAGTGTTTTCCCTATGATAATACATGTATAATGTATTTTACCTTAGCCTCGCGCAAAAAGAAAAGTACGGTATTTTAAACATTAAGATTGTGAAATTACAGTATCGTCCATGCCGCTAACGTCATTCTTCTCCATGTCAGTATCAGTATCGATGACTTGGTCGTCTCCTCCTTCTTCAAACGTGCTCTCACTCGTCCCGTTTTTCCCATTCTCCACGACTCCATCAAGGCCGTCCATGGCTTGTAACTTATTTGAAGACACCCTGTATGAAGAACAATAAAACAACAATTAAAATTCCATTAAACCAACAACAATAAAGACAAAACATAATTAAATATTAAACGCATAAAAGAATAATGCAAAGTGCTGTAAAGTTAGAGCGATTTGAATACAATAATGCAAATCTGGGCAAAGTTCAATAGCTTAGCTTTTGAACATTTAAAAGATTAGAATGAATACCAAATGCCTCATCGACGCCTCTACTTCTCCAGATAATTCTAATTCGAGTTATAACTATACTTATTTATGACTTAGTTAAAAGACTTCATAATTTTAAAAAAATCGGTCCTATACGGCATAACGAATAGCGAAAGAGATTTGCCATCAAAGATAAAGTCACAATTTAAAAAGTCAATTACAAAGTACTGAGTGTCAGCAATATTCAATTTAAATTTTGAATACAACGAGATCTTTCACAACTTGTTTGGAACCCTCGTTGAATATGTAATAAGATATTGTCTTTACCTAGTCATCATGAGGCAAAAGAATAATTTAAAATAAAATAGACCTAACCTTTGAAGTCAGATAAGTAAATTTTCCCTAAGCCGGAGTTGAACAAACAGGAAGAAGGCAAATCCCGTTGGCTTCCAAAGGCAGTAATTGATATTATGGTATTGATAGTGTAGTAAATTAAAGGTTACCTTCTGTCCTGTCTATTTAATTCCTAATATAAATGTCTTCAATTAAAGTTTTAAATATGTTTTAGGTGAGCGAGGGTGCGCGGAGTGTGTGAATATGGGAGGATTCATTTGAATGTGGATCCCTAGAGAGTTGTGCTTAGCAAAGCACAGTCAGCATAGGCCAAGACAGAGGGGAGACGGGAGATGTTGAGGGCATTGGCGAGGGACGCCGCCGTGCGCCTTTGCTCTGCAACGTAGATCAGCCGCTTCTCTTCGGCATCATTAGTCGATTGTCCGCCGCCGGGCCAGGAACTTCGTCAAGGACCATTGAGGACTGCTAGTTAACCCGCCAGGGACTTATTCCCCTACGATGGCCTCTGCCAACCAATTCATCGGGAGCAAGATTAGTCTCATCTCCAAGTCGGAGATTCGCTATGAAGGAATCCTGTACTCCCTTGACCTCGCGGAAGCCACCATCTCGCTCGCTAAAGGTTCGTCACTTACCCGCCCTTACTTATCCTCGAAGTCCGGGCAACGGTCTTCCTATGGACTTTAAGCCATGCTAGCCATTTCTTAAGAATTATTTAATTTATTAACGGCGTTGAATTTGTTTTAAAACCCTTCTGTCAAAAGGAGGAGAGAGAGAGAGCGAGAAGAGTTTAGGCGCACTTAGGACGTTCACTCCCTTGTTTTTGTTATCGTTCACATCTTAAATGTCGCATTAACTAAAGAGATTTACTCATCGTGGAACTTTAGATGTTTTTCGTATGCACGAGACCTTTAGTTGACTTTTATAATTAAATTTGTACGTTTATCATTATAAAATATGCGTGTATGAGAGGAGGATACTTAAATAATTAGGCATTCATGCGTAGTTTATTTACATAACACTATGAATTCTTTATAATTGATTGAGAGAGGCTCTCATGATTAAGCCCAACTTGATTATGATGTAAATAGCATTGAGATAGTCAGATTCATTCAAATTGACTTTTTTCTTTCATTTGAAAGGACTTTAAATTACAAATGATTTTGACATTCCAGTGAGATCCTTTGGCACTGAGGACCGCCCAACTGAGCGACCTGTAGCCCCTAAAGATGACGTATACGAGTTCATTATTTTCCGAGGACTCGACATTAAGGGCATCGATGTCCTGGAGCCTCCTAAGGCCGCCCCGACCGGCGGGCCTCCAAACGACCCAGCCATCGTCGAAGCATCATCACTCGTAAGTCTCTTCTCTACTTTTTTGGAGAGTACGAACGATGAGGGTGAACATGATGAGATGCAAATGAGGGTTTTCTTTTTCCAGCAACATCCCGTGCCTCCACCACAGTACCCGCCTAGAGACTCGGAGCCAATGAAGCCCTTCGGCATGCATCCTCAGCATAAGCCGCAGCAAGTAACGAGTGAGTTGCATTCCTCGTTTGAGCAAGCAGGCGGCGGCGGTCCCCCTCAGATCTTTGAGTCCAGTGAGTGTCTTTCTTGGAACGCTGGTCAATACCTTTTTTGCAATTCAGAGTTCCTTACAGCTTCAACTAATTTGCCAAATATTGTGATTCACTCGCAGCTTTACATTTGCATTTATAGAAGCTTCCGTTCTGTCGTCTCGCATTCGCTTGAATCGTGACATTGTCTGTTCGTTTTGTCCGTCGTCAAATCTCGCCACGTCACCTGCTTGCATTAACAGCAGGATTTGAGTATCGCTTTCATTTTCTCAGAGCATTTTCTTTTGTTTTGTTCAAAGCTATTTGCATTTGCTTACCTGAGATTATTTGTTTTCAAGAGATTTCTAGAATATAGCTTTTCAATTTGATTTTCTCGGCTTTGTATTCATCATTATTTTCATGATAACTGAGAGCGAGCTATGCTCAAATTCTGCTATTTACATTTATTCTGAATGGGATTTACTTTTGAAAAGATTTTTTGGATAATTTGTTAGGTAGGAGTAATGCTTCGACACCGTCTGCCTACAGCTCGAGCAGGAAATCTCCCACGATAGACGCCAGCGTCCAAGTGAATGATGATAAGAGGGGAGGAAGAAACAATAGGCAGCAGAATAATAGGCAGAATGACAAGTGAGTCATTATACTTATCAGACATGTTAAAATTTCCATACTTTTTGAAGAATTTTTGAATTTTAAGCTTTATTATTGAATGCGGGCTAATGTATAATAACGACTCAATGTGATTTTCCAGTAGGGCAGTACCGCGACAAGGAGGAACTGGACGAGGCAGAGGCGGTGGTTATCAACAACAGCAGTATCACCAGAATCAACAGCAGCCGCAACAGCATCAACAACATCAGCCGCAGCAGAATAGGGGTAGAGGAGGAAGCTACCAACCAAGGGGAAATAATGGGCAGCAACAAGGCGGCGGCGGGTACCGTGGAGGACGCGGTCAAGGAGGAGCTGGCCGTGGCGGGTATCATCAGCAAAGGAACCATGGGGTCTTTGTGGCACAAATGCCTCCTAAAATGACTTTTGAGGAAGCTTTCGATTTTGAGAAAGCCAACGAGGAAATCCAAACAATGATTTCGAAAATCAAAATCAAAGGTAACTATCTTTTGCGGTTAATTACATTTGATTCTATTTTGTGAATTAGTGAACTCTGAAGGAACTCTGAATGGTTTTTCAAATTGTTTTAATGAATTCATTTAATTTAATTTTAGACGAAGAGAAGAAGGAAGAAGAAGGAGAAGCCACCTTGCCTGTGGAGGGAGATGAGCAGGAGAATAAAGAGCCCGAGGTGTTTTATCGGAAGGATAATTTCTTCGACAGCATTTCTTGTGAAGCACTCGAGAGAAGCAAGGGGTGAGGATTCCAAATGCCTAGCTTGCACTTTTATTAAATGAATGGGGGTTTTGATTGTAAATGAGGACATTATTAATTAATGGCTGATTGTTTTTTTAGGCCTGTGAATCGAGTGGATTGGCGAGCAGAGAGAAAGTTAAATGCTGAAACGTTTGGAATCTCGCCAAACGGACCTCGACGTGGAGGAGGTTATCGAGGATACCGTGGAGGGTACAGAGGTGGACAGCAAGGCGGGCGAGGTTATGGTGGCAACCGTGGGTATCGGGGTTACAATCGAGGATACAACAACTCTGGATACAACAATGTTTGATTTAACTGAAAATTCTAAATGGCATGATTGAATAAAAGTACATTAAAAATCTCCTTTCATCATAAATATCTTGCCTTTCTTTTTAATTATCTTTTTCGTATCCTTGCAAAATTCATGAATGTAGAACATTTCATTGCATAAAGATAATTTTAAAATACAATCTACTATACAATATGCTTTTCATGATGTTTTTCTCATACAAGTTTTTCCGTCTGATTAGCGTCTTTATCTTTAATATAACGATAAGTATTTAAGAGTAAAAAAGGACATTTTTGGAAGTAGGAACTTTTGTATTTTTCAATTGATATTGATATGAAATTGACGGATTACAAAGAATTGGAAGTAGGTATGATTCATTTTTTATTCTTTAGTTCACAAGTATGTTTCTCGTATTTCATTCATCATCGTTGAATTTCAATCAATATTTTGAAAATTAAAATAAAGAATGTTAATACAATGCAATGAAAAATTACAGAGTTAACAATTTTATATTAGCAGAAAGGTAGAAATGTGAAACAATTTTAATCAATTGAGTTTTCTTCTTTTTCTGATTCATCGTCGGAATCATCGATATCTGAATCCGCAAAGAGGTTCTCGTCAATCGGGACGGCTTCTCCGTTGGATCCAGAAGCCGAATCAAGCTTTATTTGTGCTATTCTATCACTCACTGCTTGCGTTCCACTTCCGTCCTCTTCTTCAGCTTCAAGTTCCATTTCATCAAAGTTTATCTCTCGATACTATAATTTAAAAAACACATTAGCTTTTCAAAAAATAAAAAGGGCAAAAGGAATGAATAAAATCAAACTAAAAATGTTAATTCGGTGAAGTTATTTAGACTTTATTCCCTACTTCGTTTGTATCTTGTTCATCATCATCGGAAAAGTTCCTTGTATCAAAAGCGTCGTCACCATCTTCAAGATCGTTATCAATGGCCATATCAGGATTAAATGTAAACATCTCCCTTCCAGAAAGCTATAAAGGAAATTGACATTTTTAATCCGAAATATTTATTAAAAGTTAAAATCATCGGATTTTATACAGTTAAACGATAGTAATGTTGGTATTTTGATTAAATAAAAATATTATGAAATAGAAACTTACGCCAACTTGTCGACCAGCCTTGAAATCAGCTCTTTTCTTATCCTCGTCTCGTTGAAGTGTTTCTTTCTTTTCTTTAAGTTTCCGTTTCTTCCAAGCAATGAAGGTCACAAGAGTGACTTTTGTTAGGTTAGAAAAGCTTCCTAAAGCTGCTCGCTCTCTTTCGATCAAATCTTCTAACGAAATGTCATCCTTTTTATCTTCCTTTTTACGATCCTGAAAGAATTAAATCAACCACATTAAATCATTGATTGACCCTATATCAAATTAAACATCAACTTCTTGAATTGTAATAGAAAACTATCAATTAATCAATTTTATCCTGTTTTATCGAACCTTTTTAAGAATAAATCCAGATGGAAGGGCATGGCGATAATGACAGTTTTCACCATTGGGGCATTCCCAAAACCATCCGTATTTTGATTTCTCGACTGCATCAAGGAAGAACTTGCAAATCTAATAATTTAAATTTAATTGTAAATAAGATTTTATTTTGTTTATCCATTAATAAGATGGAATGATTTAGATTACACTTTAGAGGCTAAATAAAATTTTCTCTTACAATATCGGTCTTGGGTTTGCTCTTATCGGCTTCAGCATGTTTCTTCTCAACGACTTCTTTCAGCTTAGCTTCATCCCAGTTATCCATTGTATCGGCAGCAGCTTCATCATCTCGCAAGTCGCAGTAAAGAGATCGTTTTTCTGTTTTCCGTTCGATGGTCATGTCGTGAGAAAATTTACACTTGTCTCCTTTCGTACAATTCCCTTGCTTGAAGAAAGCGCATAGAACTGATTTTGGATCCACTCCTAATAAAATACATTTTGTTAGTAAATGAAAAATTAAGGTTATTCACACTAGTTCATTCACAATAAAAATAATCAAAATTTTAATTAACCTTTTTCGACTTTTTGTGCGGCAGCCACGGGCTTGAAAATCGCATTGAAATCCAATTCATCTCCATCTCCTTTCTTTTTGTCCTTGTCTTGCTTAGCTTGTTCGAGCTTCCTTGCTGAAGGATTTCCTCCAAATTGAACTTGCTTTTGAACTTGCTGAATGAACTTTTGCTGTTTTGACCCTTTCTTGTTTTTCAACCCAAAAGTCTTATCCTGAAATTGAAAATATTGAATTTTATAATTTGAACAGAAGTTAGATAAACATAGAGAAAAAATCCATATTGTCGTAATCTTGATCTTACCTCAACTACTTTGTCTTTCTTTTTCTGCTCTGTCTTTTTGCTAGGAGCACCTGCCGGCTTCGAGGACGTTTTAGGAGGCATTTTCAGGTCTCTTGGAATTTAAACCACACGTTTAAAAATCAATCCAACTAATTGCGAATAAATAACGAGTTCTCCTTCTTCCTCCCAAAATCACTCCGAGTTCGCTTCTTTGAAATATAAATATGAGAAATCCAAAAAGAAATTTAATTACAAATTGTTCAAATAAATTGCACAATTTATACAAAATTGCTAAAATATCAAAATCTCGTTATCATTTATTGCAAAAACCAATTTTTCTCAAGAAAATCTTCGCACTTCTCTCAGATCATCCGTGGTGGTTTTGCATTTGAGAACTTGAATCAAAAGACCAAGAGCTCGATACAACTTGTAAATTTTTCACACAGAGGCAACCCAATCATTCTAATAGATTAAAAGCCGGAAAGGTTTCTGCTGTGTCGGTCTCCCGTATGAATCGGCATGGAAGGCAACATGGGATTGAATTCGTATCTTCTTCATGTAATTCCCCCTTGTATAGGGTGTCTAAGAAATATCCAAGACTTTTCCATGTTTAAAAATCCATTGTCTATGTTATACCATGGGGGAAAGCTTGAGGAGTTCGAAGAACTGTATATTTGTTACACCCTGTAGAAGGGAATGTTGAAGCAAATGGGGACGGCTTGCCACCTGTCGTCGATCCCTCAACTTCTCGAGCTCTCCTTCCTTGTACATCAGACAAATATGGACGGCGAGAGTTGTTGAGGTCGAACATCTATTTTGCATACACATATTTTTCATCATTACCTCTGACCTCAAAGGGGTTTCAATGGACGAAAACATTACCTAACTCGGATCTTCCTAGCAAATCACGCAATGCTGGTCCAGGAGCCTGTTCAGGTCAGCCATTCCCCTTCATCATCAACTTGACAAATATTTGACCTTCCTTATTTTGGAATTGTTTAATCAATTCCTACGTCCTAGCCTTCAGTTTTGTTTAAATTGTATCGAGAATCTTTGTTTTAAATTGTTATTAAATCGATCGCGTTAAATAGGGTGGATTAGATAATAAATTAATAAGTTTGTGCTGATCAGTTGATTTTTGTATTTACAGGCAGCCATTTGGCATTGTCTAAATCATTATGCTTTTAATGATGCTATCTTCCTGGCAGAACGACTCCATGCTGAAGGTAAATATTTGATTACTCCACTCGTTTAATTTTTAGTCACAATCATAGGCTAATAGAGAAACGGAAAATTAATTAATTACTTTTCTATTAACAATGTATTACACTTTTATTAGTGGAGGAATTTATTCCTTATGTGTCTTTATGCGTTATTGCACAATGTATCTGAATAAGCAAATAATTGAGTTTTAATGTTCATTTATAGTTAATTCGGAAGATAGCATTTTCCTACTTGCGACATGCTACTACAGAGCTAATCAGCGGAGCCAGTGTTATTCAATTCTTAAGAATCGAGGAACCGTTCAAACCCTCAATCCAAGATGTCGATTTCTCCTGACCAGATGCTGCATCGACATGCAGAAGTAATAAAACTCTAATAAAATACCCTTACATTTAATTTATTTGTATCTCGTACGGAACTATCACAAATCTGGATTATTTAGATTTGAAGAGGCAGAAGAAGTTTTACTTCCGGGGAGTGAAGAGAAACGGGGAAAGAGTCCTTTAGCCCTTGATGCCCTTTCTTCCTTTGGAGACTCGACTCCATTCGCATCCAAACTTTTAGGCACGATATGCCAGCAGACTGACCGGGTTGATATGGCTGGAGAAGCGTTCACCCACTCTCTCAAGCTTAACCCCTTCCTTTGGGATTCATACGCTAACATATGCACAATGGGAGAAAACGTTGACCCCAACATAATTTTTCAGGTTTGACCACATATACCTTTTTATCATTAGTTAAAATGATTTACCTAATTATCAGAATTGTTTTTACAATTGTCCTTGTCTAACATTAGGTTCAACATTTGGAAAATTTTGTGATGTGTCACGGGACCCAGACTGTTATTTCGCAAGTGGGAACCCACAATCAAGAGCCTGCTTCTGTTATGGGGTTGTGTAATTTCAATTCTACTGATTCGGCTCCTAGATTTATCAGGTATTTAGTCCAAACCTCTCTTTTTTGCTATAATTTTGATAAGAAGTCAAAATGCAATTATTTAAAATGTAATACATGAACTTTTAGTACCAGCACTCCTTTGTATAAAGCGGTTCATCATGTTAAACCAATTCCAATGGCAGAAGACTGGAACGTTCTTAACCCTTCGAATAAGAATAGACCCGCACCAAAAGCTAGGAACAACTTATTTACGAGTACTCCAATGGCGAACAATTATTCAACGTATGAATCATTCACTTTAATCACCAATAAATAAGATTTTCAATAAGTTTAATAAATGTATTTCCCATCTTTCTAGGTTTGGATTTCTTCCATTAGAAATGAGTGGAGAAAGTTTGGCAGGTTTTTCTTCGAGCGGTGGCCCAGGGAGTCATTCCCCATTTCTTCATCTTAACCCTTTTGCATCTCCTGCAGCCCCTTCGGATTCCTCAGAGCCTCGAGCAAAAAAGGTAAGAACCTTCCTTGATTCGCTTGATACTCCTGAGCCTCCTTTTAAGAATCGAGGATCCGACTGTTTATTAGTGGATTTCTCAAACACACTCGCTACCTTAAATATTTAATAATAATAATGCATTGTGCACGGATGTTTTATTACACACACCTCTTGCACTCCGCTATAAAACTACCAAATAAATATATAATAAATGCATTCACCACTAGCCACTCTCATTATTAGACTTGAATGTTTTGGCCCTTCAGCCTTTACCTCCAAACCTTTTATTTTTTATTGTATTGTACAATTATTAATCATTTTAATTTCAAATTGCTCAAAGACTTGAAAAAAGTCAATAATCATTAAAAATTGTTTATTGTGTATATTATTCATTTTTTGTCTCACATTTTTTATTGCTGGATATGGGAATTAACCACTTTTGGTACAGAATCCTGTAAATATCTTCAATAATAGTCTTAACCAATGTTTGGACTATTGAATGTAAGCTCATGGTTGTTGGCCATTTCGGGAGCTATTACATTAATTTGGGGTGACTTCTAATGACTGGGTGCGAGGGATTCTTAAAGGAGGGCCTTGCCTGCTATGCGTAGTTAGAAATCTCGATGGGTGTAGTTGTGAACCTGAGTACATGAACGAACAGCCATGTTTACGTGTGCCACCCTCGTGGCAGCCACAGCAGCAGTCAGCCGGAGCGATCCTCACTTCCACGGCCAACTCGCCCGCCACTCCCGCCTCGCCCCAGCAACCACTCATCCCGCAGACGGCCAACGTGCGCAGGTCGTCGCGTCTCTTCTCCACAAACAACATCTCCGTCAAAGTGAGTGCCGGCTGCCTTGGCCAATCTCTCTTAGACCCAAAGCTTTGTAATGTGACCTTTATATTCTAAAAGGGCAATGGGTATGAGCAGGAAAATAGCAAGACGCCTTCGAGGAATCGGCTCACGGATAGCAAATCACCCATTCGGAAGAGCAAGAACCGAGCGGGGCGGACCTCGACAGTCACATCGAACAACGCGACGTTTTTGGAGAATCACCGAAACACGCAACTCAGCGAGTCAAATGACGAAGAGATGAAGTTCATTACTCCAACTGGAGGAGATAAAGTTGGGACTCCGCTGCCAAATGGTCTCATCACTGGAGGAATCAACGCTACCCCACAGTCACAGACTCAACTTGCTCAACAAGCTGTCCAAGTCCAAAAACAATCAGCAGGTTAAAAAAATAATGAATCAAAATTAATAAAATTAATAATTACCTATTTAAAAATTTGAAATAACATGTCATTTCAATTATTAATTTTTGGTTTTTTCAGAGGGTCTTATGAGTCTCTTACGAGATTTAGGCCGAGGTTTTAAGCATCTTTGTCGGTTCGAGAACAACGACGCCATTGAGGCCTTTACTTCAATAAGTTCAGTACACCAAGACACTGGTTGGGTTCTGGGTCAAATCGCTAAAGCTCATTTTGAACTCTCCAACTATGAAGAGTCTATAAAGTGAGGATTTTTGTTTCATAGTCAATTATTGCTCAAAGGTATTTTGAATTGTGGTCTTATTGTTGAATTTGTCTATCCAGAGTTTTTACTACAATGAGAGCAAAAGAACCACACAGAGTGGAGGGTGTTGAGTGGCTGAGCACGGCTCTTTGGCATCTCCAGAAAGAAGTCGAACTGTCAGCTCTTGCCTTTGACCTCATGACGAGTGATAGGAAGGAAACTGCAACGTGGATCGCTGCGGGTAACTGTTTTTCTCTTCACAAGGAACACGACACTGCTATCAAGTACTTCAAGAGAGCAATTCAGGTAATTTCCATTTATTTTGATTCAATTATCAAATGAACGAACAAATAGTTATAATTAATTAATATTAATTAATTCTAGTTGCTAAAATTGCTAATTTCTTTTCTTTTCTTTCTAAACAGATGGACCCTTCTTTTGCTTATGGCTACACCTTGCTCGGACACGAGTATGTAGCGACGGAAGAATTGGAAAAGGCCATGCGATGCTTTAGAAATGCAGCGCGGCGTGAACCGCGTCATTACAATGCTTGGTACGGGATCGGAATGATTTACTATAAGCAAGAGCGGTTCAAGGAGTCCGAGATTTATTACCAAAAAGCAATTGAGATTCATCCGAACAACTCTGTGCTCCTGTGTCACTTGGGCGTAGTTCAGCATGCCGTCGGTAGAACTGAAGCCGCCTTGGCCACCTTCTCGAAAGCTCTGAAAGAGAACCCTTCCGACCCGCTCTGCAAGTTCCATAGGGCCTCCGTTTACTTTGCTATCAATAGATTGGATGATGCCCTCGTTGAGCTCGAAGAACTCAAACAAATTGTCCCTAAAGAGTCCCTCGTTTACTTTTTAATCGCCAAAGTAAGTCAAGCTACTTTAGTAATTTATGATTCACATTAATTTACAACTTGACATGCAACCGAATATAATTACGATTCATTTGAAGCTGGTAATTATCATCTAATATTTTCTTTGCTCTTGATTGTAGGTGTATTCGAAAAAAGGGGATACTCATAAAGCGCTGCTTCATTTTTCTTGGGCGACTGACCTCGACCCGCGAGGAGCAAATAACCAAATAAAAGAGAGCATTGAACCCGTGCTCTCTCGCTCCATCACCTCTCTCGTTGTCGGAGAGGGTGACACGACCCCTGTCTTACCAGAAGAGCCCATTGACTCGAGAGAACTCGAGGGAATGGAACTTTCCTCTGTTTCTCCTCTTGGCTCAGATAGGACTTTCTAATCCACACCTTTTTTCTCGAATAAATGAATAGCAGAGTAACGGATTACTAATTATAACATTTAATATACCTTAATAACACTAAAATCCTCTCTCACTTCTCGATTGTTTAGCTTTTTTCGTTTTGTGCATCCCTCCTTGAGATTTTTTGTCAAATTCCTATTTCGTTCATTTTCCTCCGGGAGTTCTTTTTTGATAGAACATAAAGACTCGTGTATGACTTATTTATTTTTTAATAAACACAAAATATTGTTACGTTACATCGATATAAACTTGCATTGGAAAGTATAAACAGTCGGATGGGATGCTTTTAAATTTAGGATTATCAGACGTATCATTCGCTCATAAGCAGATTCAATGTGTATCCTTTAATGTTTAAATAAACGATGCGTTTATATATTGTGTAACTATTGTACGTATGTATGATTGTACCTATTCTGTAGACATAATTTATGTTTATATTCGGATATATGAATGATATATAAGATGAAAAGTAATATCTTTAATTCGCATTTTCATTGAATGGGTCTTATTTAAGATGCATTCTTCTTCCATATGGCATACCCATAACATTTGTAATATGAATAAAGAATGAGAGATTGAGCAACGTAAAATGTGTTAGAATTGATGCGTTTATTAAATCACGATAAACTTGATACAACTTTTAGTTTTTTCAAATAAATTTCTCATAGAGAGAAGGGAATCTTAAAGACTACGCAATAATATATGCTAGTTAAAAAGTAGCGTTCATACAATATAATAATTGGGGGAACGGGTTGACGATAATAATAAATAATTATAATCATTTTTTGAAAATGTTTGCTGATTGCTAAGAACAGTGACAACTAAAATATGTAGAGTTAAATTGTTTTTAAAGTCTCAGGACATAAGACGAGTTGAGGATTTTTGAAAGCTTTTAATACAACGGAATTGAGTTTCGTAATTCCTTTCCTTCTAACATCTGCTTTTAGAATTAAATAATTGACAAGTGCGTTTAAGAGATAATTAAAGTAAATTTAGTTCGCCGCTTTAGACGGCGAATTGAGTCGCGATGATTTCTAGTTTTTCCATCCATCACCCCCGTCGTCGGAATCTGGCTGGAGTGGCGTCCAGATGGAATGAAACAAAGATGAGAAGTGGGTCGACTCAGAGTCGAGCTCAATGTCGAGCGATGTAGCAGAAGAAAGGTCGGGCGGGGTGGCCAACATGAGAGAATCCCCCGTGTCTTCGGAAATCTCGGACCCGCCTGCCGATGAGCTCGGGGTTCCCTCAACCCCGGATGGGAACTCATTCCAACATGATGACCCCTCTTGGTCCGAGTAGTTCGAGAAAGCGTCGGGTGAGTCAAACGGAAGCGAACCCTCAGTTGGGGACAGCAAATTTGAGAAGATGGATTGAAGAGCCACATTACGACGAGACGGGGCCCGGATCATCCGTGGCACCTGAGACATGAAGGGAATCTCTACGTACAGTCCGCCCCCGCCCCTCTCAATAAAACTGAGACGAGAGTGGGAAAGTGTTTCCGCCGCTTTGAGGAGCCGGCAAACTCGGATGGGAATCACTTTCTCATCACTCTCTTCCAACAGAACTCTGAAAATCAAATCAAACGTTTATGAAATAAGAGCTCAACAAAATGTAAACATGAAATACGGGAAACATGATATATTGTATTGTAGCAATTAAATCTACGTACTGGAGTGTATCATAATTTCGGCAAACAGGGATGAATCCCAGGAGCTTTTTCTCTTCAGGGAGAATGACAAACTCGAGCTCGTTGGATTGCAAAGAAGCCTGAAGAGCACCTTCTTGGCCAACAACTCCATTCAAGAGGGTGCACAGAGCTCCAGCACAAACTTTGGAACGAAAAGCAGCGTTGCTCAATATAAATCCATTGACACGAAGCCAATCCATGAGGATTTTCACTAAAAAGAAACAATCAAACAATATCGAATATAAAAAAATCAAATTAAGTTCAATTATTAAATCAATCAGTTGAAAGTTGAATAAGCTGAAAAGTTTATATTCCTTACAATGTGAAAGAGCGTAAAAAGAAGATAGATCAGGGAATCCAATAGCAGCAATGAGGATGGCGTTCATGATGGCCGCAAGAAGTTCAAGAATGTAAGACTCATTCGTTTGTCCCATCCCAATGAGGTTCTTATCCGATTCGCGTTTCCAAGCCCAAAGTCCAATGACAATGATCCGGAAGAGCTGGGTAGAACTAACAGACCCCATAGACAGAAGAGGAGAAAGAAGGGTCATAAGAGACGCAGAGGTGAGGCTGTAATCTACTCCGCCAACAGCCTTCAGGAACATGAGAATGACTTCCTCGACACTCGAACATGGCTTTACTCTAAGAAATTCAAAAGTTAATTATGTCAATGAGCTTTTAAATGAATGAGTGATAGTAAGATAATCAAGAATTAGGAGTATTTGAATTATTTAAAGAAATCAAATGATTATTTACTGGCTGAGTCGGTTGAAAAGGTTCTCGAGATTCTGATGAGCAGGATGAAATGGATTCATAACAGAAACTGCTCGGGCATAGAAGTAAATACTTCCAAGCAACGAATCCACTCCTTTGTTGTCAATGAGCGTTTGAACAAGACCCATTTGATTGTAAGGTTGTCCGTTCGAAGGACTCACTGCCGATGATTTGTCATACCTTCAATACACAATTTATATAATAATAATTATAGTTAATAATAGTTAAACTTTTTGACAAATTATTTAGACATCCATAAGCATAAATCGTTGTTTTTATTTTTCCTTTATTCTTACATTTTGAGCGCTTCAGGGAATGCACCCCGGTATCGGAGTAAGTCCCCAACATGGACAAGAGAGTTTTGGATCACGTAGTATAGGGAATTCTTGCTTGGAGAACCCAACCCATTGTTGAAACCTGGAGTCGTACAGTAAAGACTCCTCGCTGCATTCCGACTATAATTATTTAATATATATGATCAAATTCAGACCGGAATCTTACATTAATTAAATCTTTTAGAGAGTAAAACAGCATATGTAAAGTAAAATATAGAAATATACTTGATGCAAGGGACATCGAAGTTTATGCCAATGTCTTGGATTAAGCCTAAATAGAAGCCGACGCCACACTCGATCATGATATGGAACAAAGACTTGTCCCCGCGTCCAAATCGAGTCAAAGGAGTCTTGAAACAATCGTTCCACATAAAGTTGTCCATCTGCCGACTTACAGCTCCGTCCAAGTCACTCATGATCAGTTTCTTGTACAGCGGCTTAAAATATTCAATTATGAAAATCAATCTTGGCTGACCATTCACATTCCATTCGCTTTCTGGCTTTTTAATTTACATGAAATAAAGAATTTGAAATGTAGCTTGTTAGATCCACTTATTACCTGCAATTCTGTGCTGATCATCAAAATAGACTCATTCGTCAACTGGAGCGAAATGTCATTTAGTTTCACACGCAAGTCTTCAAGTCTCCTGCAATGAGAGAAATTCCTTATTATTTCATTATTTAACACATCAACCAACATAAAGAATACTGATACTTTATTATAGCATTTGAGAATTGCTGCTTAAAACATTAATCGCCCGACAAAATGGCAAGCCCTTGATGATGATGTGGCATGAAATTCTCATATATTCCCAAAAGTCAATTGGCCGCGTATTTCGCGGTTTTAATCATAATATATAATCGTGTAAATAATCAAATATCTTATTAATAGGTAGGATATATTAGGATAAATTTTTAGCCTATTTTTTATAGGTAATGTTATTAAGAGAATTTGAATAATTACTTGAGTATATTTCATGACAAGAAAACCGCGAAATGCACGGTCAATTGACTTTTGGGAATAAATATGTTTCTTCAGAGAGATAAAATGATAATGGTAATGAGAAGTTTTTAAGAAATTCGCTGGTTGTCTGGCTCCATGAATTTTCCATATTGATATTTATGCAAACAAGTTGGTTGCATACATTGGAAAAACTATAATCGTCTGATTTAAAATGAAGGATATTTCTCTAACATGTTAATTGGTTTCTGATTTGATAACATACAAAAACAAGTGACGTGTAAGAAAAATAACCCTCATTTTCATCTACGCTACTTAAACAAAGGTGATCCGAGGAAAAGTTCCGCCCCGCCTGATCATTCTAGAAGACTATGGAAAGTGTGTATGCAATAGATAAGAACAGGCGACTAACCATAAGTATATACATTTCTAATTGAATGCCATTTGCAAAATTTCGAAATACATCTTAAAAATAACAATTCAATCGAATCAAATATTACTTTTTGATTTGATAATGTTAGTTAGTTATAAATCCACTTATTTACACCCTACTCTATACCCTGAACCTGAACAAAGGTTTGACCCGTATGTGTCTGAAACTCACCCGATTTGGAGCTGAAGAATTTCGGAGTTATTCAAATTCATGGCTTCGACAGGTCGTGACCTTGGACGTCGACTGAAGAAGGATTAAAATTACCCCGTGTGAGGATGGTAGCTGGCCGTTCTCGGCTCACTGGTCAAAATAACAGAATGAACGGGGGAGTTTAAATTGAAGGGAGAAAGAAAACAAGTGTCCCTAAAGCTCCATGGGAGAGCTTTAAATGAGACGGAAGGATCCGTGAGCCGAAGACCAACAGTCCATTATCTCTTAAAGGAAATGAGGGGTGTGATTTAAATATTTCTTAGATATTAAAATACCTTCCACTCTGGCCGGGGATGATCAATCACCGCCTCCTTCGACGACTCTTATCTCGTCTTCTTGCAAAGGGCGATCTTTTACCACACATCCCTCCTACCACACTTCCGTTCTAATCTTCGGAAGGGAATATTTCCTAGTCAAATCCTCCACGACGTCCAACTCTGTCTATGACTAAATAAACATTTTAATTTGAATACCTAAATTAATATCGTTGTTCGTTGTTGAGTAGAAAAATACTACTACGAAGTTCTACGAATCATTTCCTCTATTTTAACCTGTTTAAATGTATATATTATTCATACGTGTCTCAAGTCTCACTCAAGGACTTTTGCTTTCCTCCCGCCTCGCCACGCTCATTTCAGCTTATACTTGTTAATGCAAAAATCATAGAAGAGAGAGCGGAGAGAAGACGCAGGGCAAATGAACAAAGAACGTTTTCAAAGGTTTGCGGATTAAGAAT
Organism: Neelides sp. FZ-2019; assembly: GCA_009869795.1. Classification (NCBI taxonomy): domain Eukaryota; kingdom Metazoa; phylum Arthropoda; class Collembola; order Neelipleona; family Neelidae; genus Neelides; species Neelides sp. FZ-2019. The sequence continues at coordinate 50,888 of VJMY01000204.1, forward strand.
ATGCAAGTTCTTAAAAGGAATAACATTATGCTTCATTATGGTATTTCGGTAATGCGTCATTCTTATTTTTAAAAATTATTAAGAATTATTAAATAAATATTGAAATTGATGGCATCTTCATGAAAGATATTTTTATTAGTGGGATTAACTTTTTTTTTACATTTTGAATAAAAGCTAAAAGTTAGTTATCTAGTTTATTTACAATTAAAGCAATTACAGAAATTGTAGATATCTAAGTAATTTAGTATAATATTAAGTCGTGTGTTCCGATTAGTATGATTTACCGATATACTATTTATCTAGGTATTTGACATTGTTCTATGACCAATATTCTCACGAATGTACATATTGACCTACATTTAATTAATATACCTATTTTGCTATAAAAAGCACTGAGTTTTTTTTAGTTAACCATTGACATTGAAGAACATCGCTTAATCATATAATTATTTCTTATTTCCTGCTAATCTCTAGTCATTCATATTAATACATTTATCATTGTGCAAACATTTTTGAATTGAGTAACTTTAAAAACTACAAGTGAAATATAACAATATTTAGGAATAGTTTAAAGTTACAATTTATGGTTTTAGTTAAAATATGAATTTAAGTTTGTAATTTTTAATTTTTACAACTTTAGGTGATGTTCATGAAAGTAAACTTATTAACGATTACTATCATATCAATACCAATCTATTTGCCTACTCAAATATAATACTAATAATAAGGTATTTAACCCCGAAACATACATTTATTTTTACAATAATTATTATTATACCACACATTAAGTAAGTACATTCTGCTTTTAATTCGATGATCTAATTATTTACCCAGGAAAAATCGCTGGATCATAACAAACATTAAGATGCTAGAATTCTTAGATTTATAATATATCATGGATTGAAGTTCATTGTAACTTTTCCAAATATTTATAAGCTCACTACGAACTCTAGGTTTATTAGTGTTATATATGTTAGGATTCGATCCCGAAAACGCTCAATGGGCGTTTTAAACG
>VJMY01000204.1:52055-114291 GCA_009869795.1 Neelides sp. FZ-2019
CCACAACTAGGTGAGCACTAGTCAAAATTGTCAAATTCCGAAATCGTATATTGATAATATACAATCAAGGCTTAATTGTACTAAATGCATTTGACCTTTGACCTAACCTAACCTAAGATAATTGAACATAACTAACCTTTATTATGCTTTTATTTTAATCGGTGTGTTTTCATTACATATATATATATGTAATTTCCTACAGAAGTAGGAATAACAGTACACTAAAGGTTAAACATGCCCTTACAATATCAAACTTAATTGTTCATTACTTAAATGTGGTTTCGGGGTCTGGCAATTTTGACTAGCTGTGGTCGTTTAAAACTCCCATTGAGCGTTTTCGGGATCGGGTCCTGACACTTTCATAAATAAATTATTACATAATACTCACATGGGATTTTGTACAAGAACAATACTATAATAGCAGACAATATAATACAATAACTAGATAATACACAAGAAACGTCTAAGCATTTTTGAACTGTAAAATCATCATATCACTATTAAAATGGACGGTCGCACTTGTCAACATTTACAAATGTTTCTCCGTAAGAATACATTTTGAGGCAATTCGGTGAATGTAGATAAAATGTCTTGAAAAAGCTGTGGAATTCGTAATTTCCGTTCAACTTAATCAACTAAATTTATGCTTTTTATATTAATATACCCTATATTTATTATATTGATAATATTTATATGTAATTATTACATCTATTTGAAATTTTTAAGTAAACTGTATATAAATATGGCTAAATTAACATACTGTACTTTATTATAGTTTTTTTTAAAAATAATTAATCTAGAAGGCGAAAGAAATCTATGCCATTTGGGCCATTTCACAATATTTACTATTTAATTAATGTTAAATATTGCATAGTTTTAGTTAATAAATTGATTTTTACGATCGAATCAAAAGTCAACAAAAGATAAATAATTTAAACTTAATATCAAAACGTGTTATTATCATCTGGATTCAGCATAACTAATTACACATTAATTTCACTAGTCAAAATCCCAAGGTCTTGGGATCAATATCAATTAATTAAAATTATAATTTAAGTATCATTAAATTTATTTTACCCTTACGTTACCACAATTAATTTCTCTACAATCTCTACAATTCTCTACAATTCTAAACACTCAATTTCCTTAATATTAATATAAGCAAAATGACAATTTATGGTATATTTCTGTTCTACGATATTAAAATCGAGTCTGAATATTCAGTTTACTTTCTTTTTACCATTCTGTCAATTAATAAATTACATACAATTTAATTATAAATCACGTTATTATTACTTCTATTATACTTAAACGTATTCAACTCAAGTTTTAATATGCAGTTTTATTATATAAATATCTTTATTATTTATTATATAAATGACATTATGTAAACAATCGTTTTTCTGAGATCACACCAGGTTTCAACGCCAGGAAAATTATTTTGTGTTAAACAAATGCACATTAAATAAATGCAAAATATTTGTACAATATTTATAAAATCCTATAATTAACGGTGATGAACTTTTGAATATAATGTATTACATCCTATTAAAAAGACAATGAATTTAAACAAAGATTTAATTATTATTTTTTAAGGAATGTTTGTTTACATAAAAGTGTCTTATCTCATGTCAAATCCTATCATAAAAATGACAATTTAAAAGCTAAATTAATAAATGTATTTTTGAAAAAATCATAAAGTTTGAAAGAAAAAATGGTGTTAAACATTATTGTAATAAAAACAATTTAAACCCCATTAAAACCCTTATTTTAAACCTTTATCCAAATAAATTAAGATCAATTAAATTCCAGTTTAATGTGATGGTGTTGCAATTGGCGCTTGTTTCGAATTTTGCTTAAGACCGTGATGAGCAAATCCCAAGCCAAGAAGTTTAGCCGCGTCTTGGGCATCTGGTTTTGAAAGGAGCTGTTCGACAAGGTGTTCATCACTGATTCCCAAAAGTCTCCCAATTAAATCTCCATTCTTATCAAAACCTTTTCGACCCAGAAGCGTCGACGCAACTCCTTTTATTCCCTTGGTTGAAGGTGGCGTCCCTCCAGATACGTGTTTCTTGAGATGTCGGAGCATCGAGTGTTTGAGTGTGAAACGACGAGAGCAGTGAGGGCAAGTGAAAGGTCTTTCACCACTATGACTTCTAATGTGCCTCCGAAGATCTTCAACTGACCAGAAACGTCGGACACAAAATACGCACATCACCTATAAAACAACGATTTGTTAAATGACATTTATATAATCTTTACAACTGACTGACATTATTATGCTATTGTCAAGTGAGAAAAACATTTTAATTTATAAGCAAAGTTAAATTATTCAGACTAAATCATACCTTTCTATGAGTGAGGTCTTTTTGATCAGGCGAAGTGTTATTCACTTCGGTTTCTGAAGCTTCGCCAGGAGGAGAAGAAGAAAGAGCTCCTTTAGAAATGAGAAGATGAAGCGTCTCTTTGTGCTCTTCTTCCATATGAGCGAGGAGAACGTCTCGTTCCCCAGCTGCTGCTTCGCATAAATGACATCTAAATCCAAACATAATAATTTAGGCTAATGATGACTAAAAAGAAGACGAACTTAAAAAATCAATGTATATTTTACCTAAAGGCCGCATCTTCTGGACTAGAGCCATTAGAAAGAGAAAGCTGGGGCAGCCCATTTCCCTTGTTCGTCTTCGTGAGTGGCGTAAAAGCAAGAACGTTATTTTTCTCAAGCTGAGCTTGTAATTTTGAAGGCTGTTTCTCTTCAACCTCTGCTTCCATCTCGTCTTCTCCTTCTACGCCTTCTTCGTCCTCCTCTTCGTCCTCCGTCGTGTTATCTCCAGATGAGGTTTTCGGCCCTCCGTTGTGCTTCCGGGCGAGGTGACGATCGCAATTCGATTTCGTCGTGAATAGAAGAGGACACTGAGTACACTGATATGGCTTTTGACCAGTGTGTGTCAGCAAATGACGACGAAGGGACGAGGACCAAGGGAATCGTCTCGTACAGAATTGGCATTGAATCTGTTCAATATGCAAACTCACAATTTGAGTCCCGTGTTGATGAAATTCCTACAAATTCCTGCCTTTTAAATATGCTGTTTGAACTATTATTAAATATACTAACATGAGATAAGACTATTATTTATTCTCCTCTCCCTAATTTACTATATTTAAATATTTATGAGTTCTACTTATGAATTTTTGTTTTTAATCCGTTTGATAATTCAATCATATTACATACAAATATATGTCAAAGTTTTAGGGATATATATATATTTAGAATAAATTCTTTTTTGTAAAAATAATTTTCAACTTATCATATGCCTTTTATATTTATCTAAAATAATTCTGTGTATTTATGTGCATGTGAATATGAATATCAAAAAAATAAAACATTTAAATATATGAAATATGAGAAATTTTTTACGCCTATAATAGTAGTTACTTCTTTTTATCTTAATCTTTATCGATTGCAAATTATAAGTTGGTTGTGTTAGTTGTTGAAAATATACAGAATATCTTTATAGTTCTAATATTTAAATAAGAAAGAAATAAAAACAAGTTAAAAATAAAACATGCAGCATGCAAAATGAAATCTGTGCAAAATAAAAAGAAAGCTTCAGAGTGCATTTTTAATAAAAAGATTTATTCCATTCTGTTAATTTAGTTTCGTTAAAGAGTAATTAAAACAGCACATGCTAGTACATTTCAAAACCAAAGACAAAGAACTGTGTTTAGTAATTAAGAATAAAATTAAGTAAATTATATCTGTATGAACTGTAATTATCTTAATATTTGTATTCAATATAAGTAGCTAAAAAGTATTTAGGTAACTTAAAAATATGTAAACGTGAAAGACCTCTTTAAAATGAAATATCACAAATAAGAGAATGATTAGTATTTTTACTCTTCAAAACAATTAAACATTTATCACATAAAAATTTACAAGACTTGCATTTAATTGAGAAGAAATAATATGCATTAAATGTCTTTTGTTTTGAAAAGTATATTCTCATATATGCTATCATTTCACGCTCAAGGGCAATAATAATTGAGAAAAAGTGAAGACGAGCAATAAGATCAAATACGTTAACAACTAAATTAAATATGATAATGAGAAATATGTAAATAATGTCATTTGTAATTATTAATGCTTATTGTGATATTATGTGTTAGTAATAGATTAATAAAGTAGGTAGATTATTAAATATTTAAATATATAAATAGTGGAAAATAGGGTAAACAACAAAAGATATATTATTAACTAGATTATATTACATTTGTATAATTTTTACTACCAGATATGACAAGTTTACATTAATTACTATCTTTACTTATTGTTTGATATGAATCATCAAATGTAGTTTAATTGATTTAATTGAACAATCCTCAAATCACAAGAAAATTAACGCCCAATACGATAAATAGGTAATAATTGGAATATAACGTTGATATATTTAGGCATCAATATGTGATGTAATGTGTGATGTTAGTAAATAGAATAAATTCATGCAGTTTATATTATTATACTTTATTATGTGAATTACCTTATTTAAGATTATTATTAAGTATGAATGCACTATGTTCATGGCGTAAAAGGTATTTAGTTTCAAAATTTCATGCCCAAGTACGTGTTTATAATATTTTGTAGGCACCTTTCTTCAATTTATGGAAATTGAGTAAAAACAACAACTAAAAACTTTAATTATAAACTACAGTAATAAAAATGGACTTTCAAACTTTTCATTTAGTACCATGAAATAAATAATGTACCTAAATAGTAGCTTTTTAAGTACGTAATTTGTCATTCCCCCATTTATTGAGCATCTATGAATCATATTATTAAAGTTCTTTTGTACAACACATTAAATCAATATGAACTTTAATGAGTCTGTATTTAAACTCTTTCTGTATGATGCAGTTTTAATACTGCTATATAGCCAATAACTAATATTTAACCTAATGCCCTTCATCTTTACGTAATCTGACTTCAGGTGGGAATCAAACAAACCTCAATAGAACCAATACAATGCTTCCTATTTACAAATAATTAAACGATAAACTAAAGTGAATTTATAGTTATTTCTTTACTGAATAAAGACAACCAATCTATAATACAAATAAAAAGAGAAGTAGGAAAGAAAATATTAAAAACCATAAGCTCCAAACTCTGTTGAACACTAAAGTTTAAGCCCTAATAAACGGTGGTATATTATTGTATTGCTTCAAATTGACCTTTCAAATTCGTAAATATGCCTTAACCGTCAAACGAATAGGCCCTGGGTTCAAATACTAATTTTCCCCCTTATTCCTTCATGAGAAGAACCGACGAAAGGCGTTCATGCTACTACTCATGTTCATGTAGTCCATATTACTGACCTTATGGGGAGCAGAAGAGTACGCAGATTTCTTTTTCTCGCCACATGATGCCTTTGAATTCCCCGAATCTCTCTCTTCGTCATCTCCAGACGACCCATCGTCCTCGTCTTCTTCATGGCCAGTGTCATCTCCTGAGCCATCGCCATCTCCTCCGTCGCCTTCAGCAAAATACTGAGCGAAGCTAGAATTCTTAACCCCATCGAGCAATTGGCTCACACTGGCCAAGTCCGGCGTCGACCCACGCCCCATCATGAGCTTCCCATTCTCAATGAGATCTTCACCCTCCGTTTCACTCCCGGCGTTTCGGAGCGAAGAGTTCGAGAGCTTTCTCTTCAATTGCTGAGCAATCACGGCCCTCACATTCACATTCCCCCCATCACCCTTATCGAGCCCAAGACCCAGAAGCTTTCCATCCAACACTCCCATTTGACTGTACTTGTTTGGGTGCACCATAGTCGGAGGCCCAACCAGTGGGCTTTGCTGATTCTTCTGACGATTGATCACTCGATTAGAAGGACTTCGTTGCCAAACAGTTGGATGTTGGTGCTTCCCATGGCGCTCCATGTTGGATCTAAACAAAATCATTATTATTATTTCAAACAACTCAATTTGAATTGAAATGATAAAATTCATTTCTCTACTTCATGTAGGTGAGTCAAATGTGAAGTTCTGCGTTTTACCTTAAATGTCTTTAAGACTACCAAACCAATTTTGCTCAAAATTGATTTCATTACTCTTTAAGGTCCAAGAAATTGATCCATTAACTTTAATGTTGAATTTGGCCCCATTGGCTTTAATGCAACTATGGAATCTTCCCTCCAAAGTTCTGAAAGCCTTATCACACATTTCAACATTAAAGACAATGAGACTCAATTCACCATTAAAGTTAGTGTATCAATTTTTGAGTCATTAAAGAGCATTGATGTCAATTTTGAGCAAAATTGGACTAGTGGTCTTAAAGATTTTTAAGATCAAACGAAGAGCTCGACATTTGACTCACCCTGTATATTGAACAATAAGTAAGTACCGAAGGGTGAAGCGGGCGGGGCAGTGTGGGCAAGCAAATGGACGTTCGGTCCGATATCGACGTTGTTTGGGTTTTTGATATTCTCCACTGTTCTCAATCCTCTTTGACCGTGAGGAGTTGGCGGATGGGGAAACCGAAGAATTTGAGGTTGAACCCCCTTCATTTGCAACTGTCGTTGTAGTAGAGCTTCGTTTCTGACTATGGGAATCACGTTCTTCTCTCAACTCTCGATCACTTGATCCTTTCGTTTCCTTTTCAATCACCAAACTCTCTCGACTTCCAAAACTAGGTGTTGGGCTGAAATTGAAGTTTATTATACATTAGCCAAAGTCAATAGGCCATAAATTTCTAATTGCGTTAATTTAAACCATGAACTTGTGTATAGCTAATCCAGTGTCATCGCTCCTAGTATTATAAATGAATGGCATATACAGTAGATTTCAAAATATGTATCTATACCTTGCAATGTAACTTGGCAACTTTGGGGGTGAACTCGCTCCGAAACGATGTTTATCGGCGTTAGGTGGCTGGAGAAACGGATTGAATCCCGGGAATGGAAAGAGGGAAAACGGATGCGTTGGAGTCCCAAGAGATCCCAAATTTTGATTCAATGGATTTCCCCCAAATGACCTTTAAAAGATAAAGAATCCACATGATTAAATTGAGTGAACTTGATATGCGAGAGATTTGATGTTGTTGAAGATAATTAAACATGAGTGTATTTTATACCCTATGGGAAGCTGAGGATGAACGAGGGCTTCCTTCTTCGACTGAAATGGGGACGTTATGAGGAGATTCGACACGTCTGGGGTTGGATATAATGCCTTGGGTCGCAAGAGAGGTGAGCGACGACGAAAAGCTTCTTTTTTACACTTGGTTGAAAGATCAACAGCATCCATTGAGAGGTCGAGCGGGAGGTCTTCATCAACAACTTTCGGTTCGACTGAAGTGGCTTTCGCTTTCGGAACAACAGCCGGACTCTTTCTTGACAAATTAAGGCCCATTTCAACGACGTCGGGTTTAATTTGAGCCAAAGCTGAGGGAAAATTGCTATGAGCCATTGGAGATCTGATTGGTGTGCAAACTCCGTTTTCGGTTTCTGACTCCGACTCGTTGCTCGAAGAAGGGATGCAAACGACGAGGTTTCTCATGCGTTCACGATCCATTTGACCATGTCGATTCCTAAGATGTCTCTCACAATTTGCCTATCAAAATCAAATCAATTTTAGTTTCTCTTTATTTCGAATTTTTTGTTTGGACTTTGTTGAGCAATAAGAATGAACTGAACTGAAGCCTGAAGCAACATCCTTCGTCATGTGTTTATAATGTTTATATATATATTATTCATTTAAGTATATGCAAATGCATATTAATACACCTCCCTACGTTGGAATTATTCTTTATATAGATTTTAACATGTTATAAATATATACGTAGCTTCATACTTTAATTTATAAATAAAATCATTGATACTATTTGTTTGCATTGAGAATTCATCTTGCTATGAATATTGTAAGACATACTAGAAAGTTTTGATTCAACTTTCATTTCCAGAGATGCCAATTGATATTTTTTAGTTGATATTTAATGCGCCTTTTTTATTAAATGCAAGTGCGAAGCTGCCTTATATTGATGTATAAATGCCCAAAGACTACTCATGAATATAAATTATAAAATATTGTTCATACCTTTGTAGTGAATGCAAAGTAGCAGAGTCTGCACTGAAATGGTCGTTCGCCGCTATGAGTTCTCATATGCCGAAGAAGTGTTGACTTGTCACAACTTCCGTAAGAACAAACTCCACAGCGAAATGGCAAGTTGTCGTCACGGCTCCTAATATCTGTTCCTTCGTCCTCGTACTCTTCGTCCTCGTCAATATTTTGTTTATCTTTCTTAAGAGAGTCAAGACTTCTGATTCGAATCCCTTCGGTTTCATCATCCTCTTCTTCTATATGAAGTGAGCCGTCGTCGTCATCTTCCTCGTGGGTTCCAGGAGAATACTTGGCCTCCGCCTTCACGTCCCTCGTGGCCTCTTTGGCGCTCTTGAGTTCTGTGAGGATATTCCTGATCATCCCGTTCTTTCCGGATGGTTCCATACATTGCTTCTTGTACGGTGGGCTGTTGTTATTGTTAAAGCCTCCTACGGGGGAATGATACGGTTCTTCTTCTTTCTCCCTCTTCCGAAGCGTCTCGCCGCTGTCGCAGTCAACATCAACATCGCTACTAGGCTTTTCGACAATCTAAACAACAAATGTTTAAAGTAAATGTTTCGATCTTTTTTGTAATTTATCATTGATTTCTACGATTAAAATAAAAAGTTGGTCAATATTTGACCAATAAAACTAATACATTCCAACGTCGAAAGAAGGGCGAATCAAAAACGACCATAAACTCGCCTTGCCTTTCAGACTCAATGAATGGACAATGTAATATGAGATATAGTTGTACGAAGTGTCAGGGGCCTTGGTAGCATCATTTGAGATAATTATATGCTCATATGCACAATGAAATGAGAATTAGAGCGTGAGTCATGAGTATAAAAAGTGTGAATGGGTTCCTTTATTCTTCTCACATCCTCAAACCGATTTGTTCCTCTTCTCTTCCCACCTCGTCTCGGAGAGAGAAAGAAAGGAATAAGTTGGTAATGAAGAGTGAATGAAGAGAACCTGGCCTCGCTTCTCGCCGTCTCCCTCCATGTGGAAAACCACATTGTTACAGGGATGTGAAGGAGGATAATCATGTAAGGATCTCCATCCAGCTTCCCAACTATCTGACCACCCTCATCTCTTACTAATGGAAAATTGATTCTCGACGCGGCACTCGCCGCTCTTTATCCCTCATGTTATCATTCCCACCCGATGTGGACATGCAGCCTCGTCCTATCCCAAGGAATATCTATATAAAGTAACTGAGAAGGAAGCGGCATAACTACACAGTTGGTGCAGAATATTAAAAAATTTGTGCAGAGTGTGACGACATTGGAGCCCTTGAAATTACAAGCTATAAGTCAAGATGGTAGGGCCCACCGAAATTAAATACTAGGTAATTGTTTTTAGACTAATTCGAGTATGCTTATTACGAATCTGAAGTTGGTTTGTGTCGCTCGTACAAAATGACAAAGTTATAGACATTTAAATTGAGAAATTTTAGCGAAGGCAGTGAAACGAGCTTCTTAAACACAGGACGCTGAAATTAAAAATAAACTCAGGTGTACATTTTGTAGCTAATCAAATAGGGTTCAAGAATATGTATTAGTGTTATATAAAAATTTTAACTCTTAGAATACAATATTAAAAAAGGGAAAAAATGAGAATATTTCAATTTTCGAGCTCCGATGACGTCATTTTAATATTTTTCTCGTCACTAAGGGCTATGTCGAGAGCTTGGTCCTATCCCATATTATTCAACATTTATATATGCATTATATCATGAGCAGAAATCGTTAGAATGAAATACCTGACTCAAGAACATTATCATTTGCCTTCCTCTTTCAAAACCCATTCTCCCCTCTCGACTACATGCATTATATAACTCTCCTCTCCCATCTCATCTCATCAATTCTTCACTTTTGGACTACTAGTATCAGGATGGAATTCATGGATAGCTCTCAGCACTCACTGCTTTCTTCTCATCCGCTATGCAGCGAAATGGGAGGTGATGAAAATTATAGGAGTAGAGAAACTCGTCCTTCCCCTATCTCCTAAATTCTTTATGGACTCATTCGGCAAGATTCCTTTTAATAGGGAGATTGGACAAACCCCTTCGCTTCAATCAACGTCTGATAAACCCATTATCAAACGCGATGTAATGAATGGCCCGAGAATTCAGCTTATGTGTGTGGACATATCTTTTAAGTATTACTCATTAAATGCTAATCCTTATACTACTAGAATCGACGGCAAAATTTTATACTAAAGTTATGTTATAGAAACTATTCCTTGCAATGAGAAAATTGGTAAAATTGGAGACGATTACTTAATGTTCATTTAGCCTAGTTTTCACTGCGGTTTAAAAACTAAAATTATTGCAATTTATCCTATATAGTCTAATAGCACTAGCACCTAAGACTATATCTTTTGTCTTTGAATCGTTAAATTGATAGAAGGCAGCGTTGAAATATGTAGAACAGAAATAATTATTAATAATGGCGAACCTTTGAAATCTGTGTTGGTTTTCTTTTACGAGCCCCCACAGCCTTGTTCTCCGTATGAATTGGCTCGGTGTGATTATTGTCTTGACGGGCCTCCACTTCCATCGCTGTTACGCTCATGATTGGCTCAGCCGCCGATTGAGATGAAATCGTTTGATCCGTTATTGACTCCGGAACTCCTTTGCCTGCCTTCACCGCCGCCGCACTTGATGTCCTTTTCCCCTTTTTCTGCGTCCTCTTCTTCCTCTTTTTGTACATCCAGAATACTTCTAGCTCTCCACAAGACACATTCTCACTCTCTTCTTTATCTATCTGTTATTCAAATGGGAAAATTGAATTAATTAGTTAAATGTCAAAATGATCATTTCTAATGATCTCTCCCTTTTAAACTCGCCATTATGAACACATTTATGAATGATGCACTTCTGGCGCGCGACATTCTGAGGAGTGAAAATCAAGGGAAGTGGGAGTTGCGGGAGGAAAATTTGTATTTAGTGAAGATAGGCATAGGCTACATATTTTTAGAAATTTTAATACTATTAGATGGATGGCATATATGGATGCGTTTTTTTGTCATTTCATTATCTTCTTTTGTTCAAAAGGTAGGTAAAGCAGCTCAGAGTGGGTGGAGCGTCTCAACATAAATAACCTACATGCATGCATTCAAATTAATCATTCGCAGACTCATCATAAATCAGCACTTTAAAAGATAACTTTAAGAAGTGACTATATGTCTACTTGTAATGTATTTATAGGTCGCGACTACTATTGTTAATTGTCTTACAATTTTACTTAAATATTGACTATATTTAACACCTTGGGGAATAAGTATATCGATTATGAAACTAATAGACGATTTTTACAGTTAAGAGCTTGCGTTTAGTTTGAGCCAAGAAATGTGAGACTCTCTAAAATCTTTTAATACATTTTGTCCACTTTATTATGAGCTAACTCGTCGTTAGAAAATTACAAGTTGATCATAAAAGAAATTTACGAGGGACACATTGCTCATTGTAGGCACACGTTCGACATCTCGAATTCCATCTACCACAACCGTGTTCTAATTCTAGTTTAACTAGAGCGTTTATATGTCAAAAGTAAAAACTCTTTATATCGAGAACAAACCATGAGGAATAAAATGTTGTCACATATTCATGCAATGAGAGAGTTTCATCTCTTTGCCTATTTACTGGTCGGGTAATAATTAAATCTTATTCAATTCTCAGAAATTGTTACATATTAGAATAGAAAAGAGTAAGGGTCGAAACGAATTCTTGTTCTCTTTAAATTACTTCTTTTAATGTTTGTTTGAACTTATCTTTAATGAACTATACCCTTAAAAACATGACCATTTTACACTCCAAAAAGTAACATCAAACACATTGATTTTTATGAAAGACTGAAGTTATAAATTAGTAAATACATGGGATAGGACATATATTGTGTATTTCATCTGTTCATGTAATAAACCATTTTTCTTCTCATTTATTGTAAAGTACACAGATTGAAATGCATATAAATTGTAGAGCAAATTTTCTTTTGTACACATTTTATCTTTCTTTTATCAACTCAATGATCGAATCTTTTAGCTTCATACATACATTGTTCCCATTTAAAAGATTCTATGTGCGACCATGAAGTCGGAAGAACTCTTAGATTCTCTCGACGGATCAAGGAATTTATGAGTGAATAAATTAATGATAATTCTCTGAGGAAGCTTTGAAGAAACCTGACGTCTTCATCCCATCTCTTATCTCTATATCCTCATATAGGCATGAGAGATTCGTTCGTGCCATTGTAAATATGAAAGGAGGATTCCTCAAAGTGGGATTCTCCTTTCCATACACTCTGCATTTAATCTTTTACAAATCATCTTCCGACCTCCGGCAGTATCAAGAGAGCCTGATTATGAATACATCCAACGTCGACGCTTTTCCCTCTACTTGTGCCTAAAGACTCCAAGTTGGAACGCAAATAGGAATCCTCCCATAATTGTAACTCTTCTCGGTATTAAAGCACTCCTTGGAAATGTACATCAATATAGGGAGAATGGAATATTGATAAAAAAGATAAAAGCTTCCTATAAATACATACATATATTTCATTATCTCTCTGTTCTCGTTCCCTTTCAATCTTTCGGCTCGTTGTGGTGGAAGTCAATTTGAATGAAATGAGCTCTTCTCGAGAATTCCTCAATAGCTGAGATATATTCGAGATTGATCTACTTATTCAACTTAAATTCTAATACTCAAGTGGTGGTGGTGGTTGAGGTTGGATCAGATTACTACACCTGCGTGTAAGCTCAGCTTAAACCATATAAGTATAATGACTAATGAACAATAAAAACATTGAGAGAGTGAAAAATAGAAATATGGCATGGGTTGGATATTAAATGGCAATACTGGTCATTAATCTAATAGAGCATAATTGGCATTAAGGGATTTTAATTGAAAGGGCCGATACGCCAGGTGGGCATGCGAATCTGAAAGAACATCCTCATTACAACCTCCTCCTAGACTCCCAAACTCCTAAGATGGGGAAGATGAGGCGGCTGTAAAGGGGCGGAGTAAAGAGCTGAGGATATGGAGTCTCGTAGACATGAGTGGAGGGGAGAGTATTGTTCATGCGGGATTCGGAGAAAAGGAGGATCCACGAGGAAGCTGGTGTTTTCCTCCGCCGTTGCCCTTGGAGATTCCCGGAGGAGAGGTTGGGAGGAGAATCGGAGGCCGGCACGTCCCATTTCCACTTCTCCGCAGACGGGGCCCGACGGAAATCATGAATAATTCTCTAGCACGAGGAGGAACGAGCTCCAGGAACGGGAGGAGGCTTTCAGATATAGCCCGTATACAGTCATTTTCATACTATCCTCTCTTCTGTTTGGCTCTCCCGGATTCGGGTTGCCAAGAGACCTTGTTTCTCCATGGCTCTCTTGTCTCCGGACAAAGGCCCGCGTCCTGACGTTCCATCCGATCTAATTCCAAGAAGCCAGAACGGCACTCCCGTCGTTACGCGAGTTCCGCCCATTGAAGGGCTCAAAATAATATATTACCGCCGCCACCGTCTTGGGAGCTCGGACAAAGGAGATCTTGGGATGACGGGGGAGAAAAATCGAACGCGGCGGCGGTCGCGTCCCCTCATGAAAGTTGGAGTGGATGGAGGAGAACACCTTTGTCCTCCTTCCCCCAGCTCCCATGCATTTTGAATGAGCCCCCGCTTCTTAGTCTTCCTTCAAGGGGAATCAGGGGATAATGGAGATAATGGGGGGAGGGGAGGAACCTCGCGGATGCCTCCACTCAACTCCCGGGAACATTCCCCGGCCACCTACTAAATGATTGATGCATAATATACGGCCTCCATTCCCAGCGGAGGAGAAACTTATCCCGCACGAGAGTCCTCGAGAGGTCTTCATAAATCCCAAGAGCTCTCCCTCATGGAATATTCACCCAGGAGAATTTCACCTCTTTCCCCATTCTCTCGTGTGTGTATCTTTCCCCGCCCCGTCCACCGTCCTACTTTCTCCGCTTTCTCCGAACCGAAGGTCCCCCGCATGCCCGGCATCTTTTATACATTCCCCTCCATCTCGCCCTCCACTTGGCCCATTCTCTCAATTATCCACTCTGATGAGGCCTCCGACGGCATGGGAGAGGATGAGAAACTCTCAAGGCACGCAAGGAAAAAGAAAATTTCGACCTCGTTTCCTCCACCTCAAAACTTCTTACACTCAACACACAATCATTATTATTCGCAATATAGACATGTCGATAAGGCCCTAGGCCCTTCCCGACTCCACCGACTCGCAAATCTATCTCCCCACCCATCTCATTTACTTGTATTATTCATCTAACGGCTCTTACCAATTTTCTTATCACCTCCCTCAATTATATTTATGATCTCACTTTTTTCAACTTCACAGAACTCTCCGTTTAGACCTATGACGCAGCTATTACAAGTAAATAGTTCATACAGACTCAAAGGAGTTATAGTATCAACTTGAATAACTCCTTTGAATCTTTAATAAATAATTGAGTCTTCAAGAAGATGAGGAATAAAGTCGATGGAAAATGAATGTCATTAAAAGTTTCATAAGCTATTAAGAATGATTGATCGAACATGCTGAGAAGGATGGCTGGAAGTTACGCTCCGTTGAATTCCGCCTCATTTAATCTTATTCTGTGTCAATATTTACTCCACATTAATCTTATTGGAAAACATCAATTGAGAACTTTTAATCCGAATGATCTAATTTTCCTTTATTATATTAAAGGTTTATTGATGGGGCGTTCCCTCAAATACACCAAGCACCCAAAGAATCCTAATGGAATACACCTTCAAAACCTTCATGACGATAACGATGACTTCTAAGCTTCCTTTCAAGAGATGCCAAAAAAGCACATCCAAATGATGAAAAAAGATCACACGGTTAGTTAATTTCCTCTAGCGAGTCAAATGAACCGTTTCCCCTAATCACTCTTTCCCAAATAGGGGGAACATGATCTTGTTTCCCCTCATCACCATGCTCAATTGGACATCATATCATCCATTGATTACATCCCAACCGCCTATCCCTTCCCACGTCTTTTGTCTCCGATCCCCCTTCCACTCTCTCAAATGGATGAAAATGATGATGAGAATTGGATTTGGCGTGGGGATTTGAGAGCGAGGGAGTGAGAGAGGAAAACCGAGGGATCCGAATCCAGGTATACACACACACATGTGAGGTGAGTAATCCCATCTCTTCTCTCAAATAGATCAATAATAAAGTTTCAACTCGAAAGGACTTGGACGGTCTCCCTCACCCGTCACCGGCCAACAACGATGGAGTAATAATAACAACAAACCCAGGACTTCAATGTAGCCAGAATAGATTAGACAAGTTTGGATTTCGAGGGAGGCTGGTGATACACATGCACACATACACGGATGAAGGTACGAGAGCACAGGTAGCTCGGGCAGTGTAAAAGGGACGAGGGAGCAGGTGAGCAGACTGAGGACCATGCTAGTTTGAGTATAATCATAAAAGATATAGCCAGGATGGGTTTTATACATTGGTGTATTTTTGTAGGTAAAATATATGAAATCCTTTTGGGGCGAGAAGTCAATAAGGGAAGAGGTTGAAGGTGGTGGCTATATAACTCCTTTTCACCGAACCGCGGTTCGTGAAACTCAAATGGACCTTTCGCCCCCTTCTTTTCCTCTCAACTTTTATCTTTGCCAATGGACCTCTCTAATGAAAAAACGATTCTTGCTCCTTTCAACAATTTCTCATAGAATATTCATTTTGAGCAAGGTTATTAAGTAACCGCTAAAAGAGGCGAATCTGAAGAAAAGTTGAAATCTCATTTAATTTCAGTCTTTCCTTCCTTGTTGGAGAAAAAACATAATAATTTGACATCTTTTTCCTTCAAACAGAGGGTTTTTAGAAAAGAAATGAGAGAAAAAAGATCTACTGTATAATGGCGTGTTCATAAATTGAAGACGCAAAGAGAAAATTAGATAAAAACTGTGGGAATGAGCAAGAGTTTGAAAAGGAACTTCGAGTGGAGGGCGGAGATTGTGAATACTATGAAGATTGTGGAGATCTCTTTAGTAGTGAGTACGGCAGAGAAACGAGATCAGAGATTAGGATCCACACATGGGAGCAGAGTGGTCGAGGAGGATGAGGGAGACGTGGCGAGGGACCATAGAGGCATCAAGCACCTCGAGTCGCATATAGGCTTTTAGGTTCGCCTAGCGAATCGCGAAGAGTCCGCAGCTCATCTGCGAGTCCCCTCAATCGATGAGATGGGAGAAAGACATAGAGGAGGGAGAGCCGTCCATCCAGCCTCATCTACTCCTTATCCAAATATCTTTTCTTCCTCATCGCACCAAATATTTTTGCATAAATGTGTTTTAGAAATGAGGAATCCCAACTTGGGTGGTTGACTCGGTTGGGTCTGGGACGTGTTATAAAGAAAAGACCGCGACAGGGTGCGAGATCTTGTGTAAACAAAACTATAAAATCCTTGATCTTTTCAAATGATTCGCAGATGAATAAATTAGGATATGAGGTTATGACAATGAGTTTATGAGTGAAGATGAGTCGAAGATGAGAAATGGAGAAGAGATGTCTTACCGAGTTAGAGAGAGCGATCGAGATCGGCCACCCGCACCTGCCAACTCCGGAGAAGAACTGATGAGGAGTAGCAGGCGGATCCTCTCGCCGTTTCGCCCCCTTCATCTTCTCTTGCCTCCCCCTCGCTGGTCTCTACCCACCTCCTACCTTCACTTCATCGCTTCCTACTTGATTCACTTGATTGTATCTTCGAGAGCACCAAATGAATCCTCATCAAAGACCCACGTTGTTGGCGTAAGGAGACCTTTAGTATAAATACAATAATGGACAAACAAGAGAGTAAACGTAGAAGAGGCTTTGACTCTCCTCTGTATGAGACTTGTCGGTCTAATCGTTTATCTCGCCGTATCTTAATGTTAGCACAAGCATGTGTTTTCCAGGGGAGAAATGGAAGGATTCAATGAAACATCAATGAAGTGGAATGAGATTTATTTATATACACATAAAAGTGGGCACGGTCCTTTTTGCCTCCACTGAGCAGAGTCAGACCAAAACGTATTTGAGCCTCTTTGGATGGAAAAAGGGATGAGGAGCGATTAGAAGCTTTATACGCAGAAGAAAAGATAGATTGAGTTTGGAAGGAGACCGAAGGAGATTAGATTTATTTTTATGAGGACCTCGCATATAAGAGAGAAATAATACACCCGGAGACGGTCAACTCAAAAGGCCTCCATGTCGGCCAAGCTTAAGCTTCAGCTCAGATGAGCCTATAAATATATGTGGATGTAATGGACGTTGACCCTTTTGCCTCCTCAATTCCTCCTTCTTCATCTCGAGTTGAAGTGTCGTATTTATAAAGCAATATATTGGTGCGGAGACATTATTCTCTTGAGCAAACTTCCCATCTTCTCAGCCCTCGCATGGATTTAAGGGGAGGATTTGAGGATTAGCAGTAAAATGAAGTTCCTTTTCTTCCTTTTCTGGCAACTGCGTCGGAGAATATATTCTATTATTTCTATTATTAACCCCGCTCTGAGCTCCAAGATCCACGGAAGAGGAATACGCGAGAAGAGGCAAATAAGGACGCAGTGCCTTGTTTTACTTCTTTACCACGTATTCCTATGATGAATAATCTTTCAAATGTGAACAAAAATAGTCTGATGTACATAGAGACTACAAGACCTCATATCTGATTCCGCCAAGTGGGAGATTCCCAACCACAGTCGCCAGAGAAATTCAGCTTACAATTAACTACGGAGGTAATATAGAGGTAATGTGCAGGTACATGAGCTTCTCATATGGCTTTATTATCTCGTCGGCCCAAACTGTTCCCAGCATCTGTCCATCCAACTCTTGCATAATAAATAATCAATGGGACTATCCACCACGTAACTTTTTTAAAGGGGACGTGAGAAACAATGATTTTTACTCATTTATACCAGTATAGTAAGACACCTTTTGGATATTTCAATTCCATCTCTATATTTTCTATAATATAAATATAATATAAATTCGTTTAATTTGACTAAAATGAGTAAAAGCCTAGAAGCCGTCAATTTTCATTAAGAGTTCAATTGAAATCAGATGAGTATTAAGACGTCATTAAACCTCCGCGAGAGGAAAAGCATATTTATGGCCGAATATGTATCTAAAAGGTGGAATATAAGTAGATACTACGCATTTACATTGCCAGTTGAGCAATTTAAACTTATTGGCTTTAATATTAAAGCGACAAGAGTGAGCTGATGAATTCAACAAATCAATTATTCATATGGGGATTTCAGTAATGAGAAAAACCGCAAGATGAGGAAAATTGAATCTCTCTGGTTGTGATGAGACACATGATATAGTGAAAAGACACGAAGGAGTGGGAGAGGCGACTCCTCACTAATCTCATGACTGACACATCGAATGACCACGAAGACAGACGAGCCACGAAACCCAAATAACCGACCATCCTGTCATTGCTCCTCTCGTGTTCCTCCTCATCTTACTAATATTATCTCACTCGCTTCCTCCAGACTTCACTGGGAATTACCTACATGTGTAAATTGGAATCCGACCCTGTCACAATAATCTCTTTTATGTAAACTTACACACTCATGACTAGGCCTTCAATTCCTTTAAAAATGGCAAGCACTCTTGAGGTGGAAGAAAGCTTTTGGAACATGGAGGTATGCCTTTATATGTATGTGGAACACAGGAACACTATGCGTATAGACTTAATCTTGGATCGTTTATTACACTTTAGAAATTCATTGCCTTCTTTTCCTCCTCAGATAAAATGAATTTATATAGTAAACAATTTATTACTATTTATCAAGATGTATTCCCAATAAAATGATTATATTATATAATAAACGATCAACAATAAGAACATAAAACTAAAGCAGACGCGTCCATGTTCAGAAGCCCCAAGATCTCATTACATACATATTATTTAAAACTAGTGTTTGAATTACATTCTAGAGTTCAAAGACATTTGCGTCTTCTCAGATCTTACTAGCGAGCCCAGTCAAAAGTGTTGATGAGACTCACAGATATGCCATTTGTTACAAGTCTTTCTTCAATGAATACCAAATAATATTCAGACCCTTGTACTAGATTGACCATTGATGAACATTGGACATTAAATAACAAATAGGCTCATATTCTCAAAGAATTTGAATCTTTTTAGACTCAAAGATGAAGAAGAGTTTAAGTTCAATGCAAAATTGCCTTTCAAATGACGCTATAACTATCTGATGGACTCTTCAATTGTATTTAGTTTCTAGCACATTGATTATTGAAGTTGTTGGAATTATAGATTATTTTAAAAGGCAGAGTACAATGCGAGGAGATACATTGAACAAGGGATGAATTGTCTCTAGCGTGCATTGGATTTATTGGTCTTCGAGATGGATGAGTAAGAGCATTCGGTTTAAAGTGGTCGACTAAATGGAAGAATATAAAGTAATGAGGAGGAGCTCAGGTGGACACGCAGACCCGGCCGGATTGATGGAATATACATACATCCATGCATTATATGGTTCTCCCGAGGATGTCACTTTGTCTTTTATTCATAGAGATAATAATGTCATTTTAGGAACAGAGTCCATAGCTAGCCTAATACACGGAGAGTCCTAGATCTGAGCCGGGTTACCTCACTTCAGTCTGCCGATGGTGCAATAAAAGGAGAGCCCATCCAACAAGGAATAAGGTTCTCTGGTCGCGAGGACTCGGAGAAGGAAATCAATGGATGTGACTTCGTATCTCGACCCAACTGACTCCACCGGACATGCGACGGAGTTGAATCCCAAAAATCGAACTCATCTCCTCGCCGTCTCTCGTTCTTGTTTGAGAAGACCTCAAATATTCAAGCCCCGCTCTCACGGCGGCATTAAAAATTCATCATTTGCTTGGCTCCCCACTCTTCTCTCCCTATTATTCATAATTCTCACACCTTCTCTTCAATGTTCTCCTACTTTATTGAGTTCTAAGAGGTCTTTTCAAAGCTGTTATTACATGAGCAAATTATTAAAAAAAAGCTCTCCACAGAATTCTTAATCACTAAAATAGATGAAAAGGCTTTCATCGGAAAACACGACTTTATCATTCACAATAAAAAGATAACGCTTAAGGAATAGATAAAATATATGCTTGAATACCAAACATATATTTCGGCATTTACAACTATTTTTGTTTTAAACTCTAGTCAGATTAAATTACACGTGAAATGAAAGTTTATTATTATAATATGCATTTAAGAATAAGTATTTTTACTTGATCAACTACAAATTGGAATGGTGTTCAAGCATGATATAGTTTTTTGAATCTAATATTAAACTTTCAAATGCTAGTTTTCTTGATTGAATGGGAAAAATGAGAAGACCAAACTTAAAAAAAACACGATTTTATACAAATGTAAGGAAAATCAGCATGTGTCTAATAAAGAAGTTCAGGATAGGAGCAAATTCATTTTACATGCATAGTTTGATGAGCGGATCGTTAGCTCTTTGAAAGTAGTAGTTAAAGGATAAAGGCAATTGAGAGCGCGTTTCGTTTGGCCATATATCTGCGTTGTAGGGCAATCATAATCAGAGCTCCTTTTGCTTTCATCCATTGTGTTGCTCTTGTACAAATGACATCTAACTCTAACTCTCAACTATAATACATACAACATGCTCGCAAAGGCGTTGTTGATTCGGAAGTGAAACTCTATTGATGATGAATATCCCCCCAATGCTGGCGGCGCGAGAGCAACTTCATTTTCCTTCTCAGCCCTTTGTCTTCCATCCCACCTGCCTTCCTCACAAAAGGTAATTCACCAATGCAGAAAGACGACGTCTTGCGAACTTTCATCTAAGCCAATCTCTCAAGAGAGTCTCATTCTCAAACCACAACTACGACCGCCTATCAAAGACGAGAGAACGCAATGGCGAAATTACCTTTGAAATAAAGAATACATTTATGCTCTCGAAAAATCTCCTTCTCACTTCCCACAATCAGGAAGAGTCTTAATATGAAGAGACGTACGAGCCTACAATGATAATGAGTTTAATGAGAGCGAAAATTGCCTTCACATTAAATCCTCATCGTGTGCTTGCCTCCTTCTTCATTCTTTGTGGTAAAGTAAATAATTGTAGACTTGGACAAAGCTATCGAAATTACATGTAGTAAAAGGATAAGCTTTGCGTAAAACTTTGCGTAAGTTAAGTTAAAGTCATTGTGTGCTTATAAGTTCAAATGCTCCATGGTTTTTCGCAAGAGTTACAACTTTATGATCGTGTGTGCAAAGTGATAATGGAATACCTAATATTATTTGACAACTTCAGTTACGACTATTATTTGACAAAGTATTGGTGAAATATTAAAATTTTGTGCAAAATAAGAATATGTGCTAATAAATGCTGAATAAATTAATACAAAAATCAGAAAAATAAGCATATATTGTGTACAATACTTTTATTGGTCCATGCAAGCTCATTTTGTCAGATTTAATTTTCTCAATACGTATTGCTTTGTATTTAATAATGATGCTTTATGGGTTACAAGGATTTCATTTAATCTTGTGTATTTATGAAATGAAACATATGGTATCATTTTAGGTATATCAAACATTAAAGCTTCTATGCCTATACTTATTACCTTTCCTACTTGTTCATGATAGGAATATATTTCTGCTTTCATTTTCCTAGAATTTTAGATGAGGTCGAAAGGAGGTGATTAGTTTTATATGCATAGAAAAAATGAGATGAGGCTAACCCAATAACCAAAGTAAGGGAATTAAGAAAATGTGCATATCATAAAAGTGAACTCATCGGGATTGACCTTTCGAGATTCATAGGGAACGAGGGTGGCTGCTGCAGTGGGATGAAGCAAATACCCGAATCGATTCGGGGTGGAGAGCGAGTGAAAGGGAGGAGGTGGCCCGCTTTATGGCCGCCGGTGCGTGGCCGAGAAAATGAATCCGGAGAGAGAGTCATTCTCATCCGATCTCTCTCACTTCCACGGCGGGGAGGAAGCCAAGACCCAAGGATCAACACGACTATTGATCTCACGGACTCTTTCTCCCAAATTTGTTTCCCGAGACTCTCATTCTCTGGCTCCGTTGTAATAACAATCTGCCAGGTAGAAAAGGCAAACTTCAAACTCCCTCACTAGCTCTCCTTCCCTCTCATGCTACCTTTCTCTCGACTTGGCTCTTTTGGATACATTCACATTATTCCTTTTGTTTGCTCCACCTCAAATACCTTATACTCCTCCGTAAATAGAAAACCTAACTGCATCCTTATATTTTACCATGATATCCAAGGGGTTTGGTCTAAAGGAGCCCGACCTCGGAGGGATATAATACTTGCACACATAAACTTAATTCCTCTCCAAGAGATATTCCAAGGAAGTGAATATGCATATGGTAAGATTGAAAGGAGAGGATATGATGACTTTTCTTTGAACAATATAGACTTATGGATGTGGAGCAAGAGAATCAGCGAAGCACGAAGGATTCCATGAGGATGAGACTTATGCATACATTTCGCCCTTTACAACTCGATCCGACCGAGAAGAGATTCAGAATGATGATGATGAAAACCGACGAGGGAATGAGGCATAGTAAGTGATAATGGGTCGGAGTGAGTGAGGGAGTAACCAGTGATCCGTACACCCCGTGTCCTTTTCTCTCGTAGGCCAATCTCCACCAACTCTCATCTTTCCCTTCTCGCATCTTCTATACAATTTACATATATATTCCTATTCAGTTAAAATCCATTTGATATTCGAGCTATATCTCTCCAAATGGAAAAATACAGAGATTGATGAGATGACTACGCCCTGTTTTAAATGCACTATGGCTTTTATCACTCATTCTAAATATTTCAATCATTCAAACTTAAGTATGAATCTCGTATATTATAAGCTCTAAAAATTTCAGGCTCTTTGTGTCTGAAAGGTATTTCATTATATTAGTAGGTACTTTTTATCAAGCAATAGCTAATAGCTATAGGAAGGTACAATACGGCTTTTGGGCTTCAAGATTTTCTCAGCTAATGTATGTACCTATGTATATGGAATTTACTCACAAACACCTTTTTCCAAATTCATAATAATTATACACATTCATCATACCATAGAGTTCATTAAACATATATGAATTATTAAGTGTTTAATATGCACAATTTTGCATAGTACCGTGTGATTCTCATTAGGATTTTTCTCCTCTGATTACCTTTTACATATGCACAATGCTATAAAGTATATATTTATGTACATGTCTTTAACATCAAAAGAAAAGAAAAGTGATAAGATTCAAAGGTGGTACTATTGATTGCCATAAAGCATACCGATATTACTGATAAGTCCATGTCTATACTTTGTTGGTGCAAAATGTCTTGTACAGAATAGAATTGATGAAATGTATCTTATTTTGTTATAATTTCTTAGGAATATAACTTTACTGACTTTTACTCAAGGTTTAACTATAAACACTTATATATAAAAGTTAGAGCATTAACTAAACAAAGATGCCAATAAGCCTTGTAAAAATATAAGCTGAAGCGTAAAGCATCAAAGTAATGCATTTTTCAATATTTGGTATTATATGTATGAGGATTTTATGAGCATATGAGAATTGTACAATATTTAGAATAATGAAATTAAGGATGAAATATCCAGAACATGCCTTTAGTATGCACATCTTGCGTATGCGTCTCTACATGATTGTGAGCAATTAATTTGCTTTTATAAATCCCTAGTTTCCAGTTTTTCAATAATCTCCCTACAATCTACGTCCATCTCGCCCATATTAACTCGGTTAATGATAGAGGAACTTTTCTGGTATTATCTCACCCTTTTTATTTCTCAAAAGTTTCCCAACCATCTATAGAGTTATCATATGAGGATGAACGAAGGGAAGTTCCAGTGAACATTTAGCATTCTCATCTTACTTTTCACATCCTCACTCATCTCTCTTTCCAAATGGGTCCATTAGTAGAGGCATAATTAGGCGGAATTTTGATGGGGGTCATTTAATTTATTAAGCCACTCGACTCCGCTTCTAGAGTATCAAATTGTAATCGCATCTCTCGCAAGGCTGAAAGATCTATTTTTCATCATTCATAAATTGTGCAATGATATGATATTGTAATTGTTATTGTGTTGTCATCTCTTGAAGAGCGATAAGAGAATTAATCATCTTGTTCATGTAATCATCATTTTTGTGCTTTCCCATCATCCGCCACCTTCTGCCCCTTGGATCTCATTTACCCTTGAACATTCTAGTTTGAAAAATGATATCTCTCATAAGTTCGTGCTTCGTGCAAACTTATAAATTAAAGTATTACATGTAAAGTCGAGAGATTGGCGACCCTTTGTTCACTTCCAGAGTCGTACATTAAATATGGGATCTGACGATGAGAGCGAACGTTGCTATCTTCTGTCAAAGCTCGATGAGGATGATTCAAATTCAAACATATGACTTACGTATTACGTATATTAGAATCCTCAATACATGTAAATAGCTTTTCGGCGAATGAAACATGAGGAACAGGATGACGATTGTCAACATCAACTCTTAAGCCTCTTGAGAGATACGAATGGAATAAGCTTTCCCTTAAATTCCTTATCAAAATTGAACAATTTATCTCTTCCAC
The DNA here is from genome assembly GCA_009869795.1 of Neelides sp. FZ-2019. Taxonomy (NCBI): domain Eukaryota; kingdom Metazoa; phylum Arthropoda; class Collembola; order Neelipleona; family Neelidae; genus Neelides; species Neelides sp. FZ-2019. Next base: position 76,784 of record VJMY01000204.1, read on the forward strand.
CTGACCTTTTGGTTGCTTCTTCGTCCTCATCATGTTCACTGCCCGCCACCTCGGATGACGATAAAAGATTGACAATGAGAAAGAGCCAATATGATGAATTGTATGAGAACAAGTGTGAACTCTCTCGCAACTCTAGATAAAATTCTCATCATCTCTAAATTTAATACACATAACCAAAATGAATATATGCAAGTTCAGCACAAATTGAGCTTCATATAATTAAGTGTAGGAACACTAGGATTGGATATTTATTATTAGAATCTCAACATACATTCTAGATAATTTGCTCTTTATACGTACTTTTCTGTTCTCCATCACTCACTCATTTTTTCATTTATCAATACATAACACCAAATGAGCTAATTGTTAACTTTAAAGTAAAACTCAATCATGGTGACAGTTAATTTTTTTACCAAAACTATTATTATATTTAGACATTTAAGCTAAAATGGCAAGACATGGGTCTACTGTAATTACAGCGAGTTTAATTTGAAAAGCTGTTAAACTTGTAATTGCTGATCGTAAATAAAAAATGGCGAAGAGCGGGTTGCGAATCGACGTTGGAAGTTGGATCAATTGAGTAAAGGGTGTAATTTGAGCGTCTGGCGAGGTCGGGATTGGGCGCGTTAGAGCTGCTGGAGCACCTTCGTCTCCCCATTATCCAAATTGCCTTCCTGACTCCTACCATGTGGGAGTAATGAAGGATCTGGAAGAGGGAGAGAGCGGGGAATCAATGATCACATGCCTTGGAAAGGTGAACAAAGGCATCAGGTGCGACGGGACGAGCGTTGAGTTCTTGTGACTCCAAAGAGGAAATTCGCCCCTTCCCAATCTTCTGGATCGGTGGAGTGAAGAAGCACATATGCAGCCACGAATGACTTCCATCACCTCCATGTAACAGAATGTGGGAGCAGTACTCCCGATTTCCTGAAAGGCAAAGCCATCTTCTCATATTTGCCATATGTCTTGAAGAGGAAGTGAGTCTCTCACCTTGCCTCCCTGGCTCGAATCAGACATCCCATCAGAGGAAGCGACTGTGAGTTGGGTGAGAGGCCAAGTCCATCTCAACTGGATGTGGATGGTGAGAGCGGTGGGAGCAGGAGGGAGAACAAGGACTTAATAGCCGCTACGTGGAGATAAGTGAGATAATATGATTGTTCAAACGAAAGAGTTGAGAAACGGCTCATTGTCCCGCAGGAGCCCATTATTCAAATCCACGGACCTTCTGCGGAGGATGAGCGAGGGGATGAGGTGAAAGAGATGAGACTTTCGAGGCTCGGGAGAGAGAGATAGAGAGGAAACGGAAACCTCCTGACGCTTCTCATAAGAAAATTTCAAAAACCGGTCCATTTCCTCTCTCAATCTCCTTCTGTGCATCTCTGAGCGAGAATCCCATCAGAGAATCCTCAGAGTCCTAGTTGAGAACAATGAAGAAATCCTATGGATTCCATCTCAAAACAACACAATCCCTCGCATCCCACACTCTGCCTTTTGTAATGACATGGAAGCCCTCTCCTCCATTAGACCCCATTAAGACTCCTTTCCAACTAACGAAGAAACAAAGAGCAACTCTGTTTAACTATCTGGCCGTCTTGGCGAAATCTTCTCATTCACACACTCGATTCTTATCATCACTCTATGCCATTGCGAAACGCCACCATAAGAACCATATACACTTGAACAATCATGCAAGATCCTTTTTCTCTTATAAGTCCTCTCTTCACTTGAACTATTTCTCATTGTAAAATGGCCATTTGGCTCCCCTAATGTACATTGCCACAAATTTGCAAAAGTCTATGTACAAAAGTTTCATTATGTGGAATCTTACATTTGAGCTTGCTATAACAATCAAGTCTTTATAGTCGTTGTAGATGTCTAGCATCTACTTAGAATAGTTGTACTATAAAGTCAGTCATAAGATGAACTGATATCTCCGCCGTTCCCTCATTTGTCTTCAGAAATGATGCTTTGGTGAGGGATATTAAGAATAATGGACACGGTTCCCATCTTCGGATCTATAACTCCTTCATCTATCCTATAATTGTTTCTTGGCTGTCCGTTACAGTGATTCCGACGGAAGTCCATTGAGTCATTATTTAAGTAGAAGAGCAGGTTGGTTCTCTCATCCTCTCCCAATTATCGGCCACCATCCTCTTCTCCATACAATGGGAGGCCCTTGAAGACTCGTTCTCACCTGTCCCACCACCATTCTCTCGCATCCTCTCATTTCCTCTCCTCATTACACAAGCGATCCTCGTAGCCTGCGTTTAGCAATGACCCAACAGTCCAACGCCCCTTCGTCCCTCTTCACGTCCTCTATTAATCTTGGGGCATCCATCGAAATATCCTTTCTCTCCAAGGAGGCAGGAGGCGAACCGCCGCCGCCGACAACAATTATTCTCAGGATCCTTTCCTCAGACCTCAACTGCGAGGTGCGGAGATGAGGGTCCTTTTGTTTGCCAGCCCTTCTCGAGGCAATTCATTACTTCGGAGGAGTAATGAAATGTAACTTGTAAAGAGTGAGGTAATAAATAGAGAAAAGAGCGTCAGAGCCACGTGCCCAACCTGTTCTTGAGAAGAAACAGACGCTGGCGGAGACGAACTAAATAAGAGATGCAGATGGCTTCGCACTTCTGCCCTCCCTACTGGTCAATCTGTCACCTGTTCTCGGCATGCTTCTGCTATTTACAAACTTAAATGATCCTTGTACAATTATCCTTTCAAAGGAGATATTTTTTATATAAGGTATTTTAATACAAACTCTGATCACAATTAATTGGTAAAGAATAACTCGTAAGTAAAGAATAAAGGATCTACAAAGTTCTCGAAGATTTCAATTAAAAAGATCTATTTTATATGATTTTAATTAATTTTATTTATTTAAATACTTAAATACTTTTAAGTTCTTATAAAAGCAATTAGTATTCTCTAGTGTTCATTAACATAATGAAAGATGAATTTTTTAATTATATGGGAAAAGAACAAGTAGAAGGAATAGGTTGGTTAAAGGAAGAGAAACTAGCCTACTAATTGCGCCCACCTGTAATTAGAAAAATAAAGGAAGATGCAAGGGAAACGACGACGAGTTTAAGCTGAGAAGATAAAAAGGAAGTGGGTTTTTCTCATGCATACTCCTGTATGAATTTCCTATAGTCGCGTGAGGGTGAATTAGAAATTAGAAAGGCTCATCATCTTATCCTCTCTCATTTTCCTCATCCTGAGACGTGAGCGCCGGTTCTCATCCTCATCTCAATAAAGGTGAAATTCAATTTCCTCACACTCCTTTCAACTATATCTCCTAGGAGTGCAGTAGGTCTTATTAATAAGCCGTGTGGCTGGAGAGGGTCGATGAGCGGCGGGCCAGGTGTGAGTTGGATGTGATCAGTTTCTTGAGCCGGTGTCTAAGGTTCCTTTCCCTTAGACTCCTTCTCATCTCGCAGGATACAGAACAACTTTTTTTTGGAGGCCAGCATCCGCACCTGACTCCGCATCCGTTAGGCCACACGGCTTCCTCTCCTGCCAACTTGAAGGGAGAAGAAGGACCCAGGAGTAGCTCATCTGACAGATGTGATACAATTACGATTCTTTATGCTCTCCTCATCTCCTCTGTCCCTTTTCACTCTCTCAAGACGCTCTTGTGGAAGGATGCATGAGAGAAAGAAAATTATGCCCGAGAGCCTCCACCTTTTCCTCTCATTTCATCCTCGTTTCCACATCCACCCTGCCTTAATCATACGTTCATTCTTCTTAATCCCTCCCTCACTCGACCCGGATTCACATTCAAAACAAGGTTAAAAAATTAATTACGACTTCTACGGCCCATATAGTAAACAATTCTAACAATAAGTAAACTATTTATTTCAAATTACAATGAGCTTGTAATGTTATTATATGTGCATAACTGGGGCTGGATCTTTATATTTATCTTGAGTTTACTTCTGCTATTATAATTCCTCAATGCTCAATGACTGTTCACGTCAATTAGAGAAATCACTTCGTGTCCTAGTTTAAATAAAATCAACCTCTCTAATTCTTGTTAATTAAAATTTAATAAAACATTAAAGATGTTATTATGTTTGCAAATCGCCTCCATAAAAAGTATAAATTAAATAAACTCAATCTTGATAAACATATATGCTAATAATGAGAAATTAAATTGAAAATTAAATTAATCATATTATTTACAATAATTTAAAGCTCTTTTAATTAAAATTAGCAAAGTAGTTTAAAGCTGATATTTTTTTACATGTTACTTGGTTTCAAACTTGTCAACGTACAAAAACAAGTGACATGTAAGAAAAATATCTACAAATTTAAATTTCACTAGCTATAATACAATTAGTAAAGTAAAGCTTTTAATATTCATATGAATAAAAGATGATTTCTGAGTAGAATGGATGATGGATCAAAACCAATGGATGTATAGAAAATTGAATCGGATTTAATTAGTTTAAAAGGCTAATTTCTTTTTAGTAAAATGAGTTGAGGGGAACTGATGATAAAGGGAGAAGGTGACAAAGGGGGTATTGTTAGGGCATGGAGCCTCATGCCAGATTTCGGAAGTGGCTCTTTATCTCAAGGTGTATACAAGGGCTTTCTGGATTTGTGTGCCCATTGTGAGAGAGTTCCTCCTTCCTCGTCAATTCGACGGAGGAAATGACTTCCTACAATTTGACTTTTCGAGTTTATGCTCGATCCATCAGCCTCCTCCGCAACTTCCTCTGGCCGGGAAAAGAAATCTTGTAGTGTCTCTCTCAAAGGCCCACCTTCGTAAATTGGGGCCTTCGCGAGGAGCTCATCTCATCCACCGCCTGTCATCCTCCGATCCCTTCTTGCCCCAGCCTCACGTTTCCTCTCCTAATGCCTTCTCGTAATGACCAGACCGTTTCCGTCCATCTGTCTCGTCGTTGCCTCACCCCTCTCCTATCTTTAGGAGCCAAGAGATACTTACTGGCTCTCTTGATGCCACAACAGGTCTTGGTATTACATCAGAGGAGCAATCTATACAAGGAATTATTCCCCAGGTTCCCATGAGCTATTGCGAATAATAATCCAAGCAAGCCACTCATCAAACGGAGACAAAGGGAGAAGAGGAGGCAAAGTGAGGAAGTGGGGATTGAAATTGCCTTATTAGCCCCGTGAAGCATTTCATTAAAGACGCAGATGGGGCCGGACTTTCTATATCCCAGATCCCATCCATATAAAATTTTTTGCATCATTTTCTCCTTGGTGGTTCAGGAGCGTGGATCTCCCCATCACAATCACACACAATTCGCGATTATTATATCCACTCTTTTTCATTATTATGATGTGGTGAGGGTGGCGGACGTGTGTGGAGGGCATACGAGGAGAAGTTGCGTAACGAGGGGACTGCCTTTCCCACGGTTTCAAAAGTTTTCCAAAGGTAGTCCATTTTCCAAAGATCTCCTTTGAGATCGGGCCAAGACATTATTGCATCTTACTTTTATAAAGAAGCGAGAGAAGTTTCCTTTTGAATGAGAACCGAAGGTAACCTTTCCTCATGGGCAGCATCTGCTCTCCTCCAGTTTCCCTCATCAGAGCACGAGAGCTTTATTATGTGAGGGCCGGAGGAGGGAAGAAGAAGGTTCTTCAGTAATAATAATATTCTCCAATTCTCTATCCTTCCCTACCATTCAATTACGCCATTCCCTCTCTCTCATCTCAGGTGGGATGCTGAGGACGGGTCGGGAGAGAATTAGTCCAAGGGAGACCCCAAGAAGAAGAAAAATCTTTTCCAAGGTGGAATGACGCTCTCCGTCTGTTCCCATTTTTTCTCCTTGAAAAGATCCTCAGCTCCTTCTGAGATGCGAAGGGACCCAGCATCCCTTTTATTGTTTGGCCGACCTCCGCCGCCTCTAAACTTCTTCCTCACCTGAAACTCGAATCCGAGGTTTGTGTCTTCCGAGAAAAGAACCAGCGGCGAGTCATCTTCGACATTGACGACCGACCCTTCGCGTCCTTCCTCCCTTCTCTCAACTATCTTCATGCATTCCCTCAAGAGCAAATCCAATTGGAGAAAAAATAAACCCTAAAACTATCAACAGCCCCTCACCATCCTACTGGTCATCTGACAATTACACCCTTATTTACAATCACCAATTCAAGAGACACACCATTCTTTGGATTTACTTGTAAATACATCCTTCTTTGACACATTTTGCCATCTTCCACGTGGTGGCTCAATGAGTGTCGAAAGTCTTGGCAAGAAACCCTTCAGATCTATTTATTGGTTTATTTTATTACCACTCCTAACGCGTCTTACTGAGCTCTTCTTGGAAGATCCAAGGAATTCACTTCTTGAATAGCTCAAATGTCACGCAGGATCGTTTCCCTCAATGTCAATCAATTAATTTAATTAATTTTCTTTGAATAGGAATGAATATAAATTGAATAAATTAGTTAATTTTTCATCTTTAATCATCGCAGAATTGATTCAACTGACTGTTCTCACAAGGAAGCATACCTAACATGAAAATTAAAAATCTCATCCTATATACGGTCCATCATATTAAATGTCACACTTTCACATGCATTTCATATGGGAATTGTGACAATATGATGGACCCTGTATAATATACTACTGATACATTTGTTATAATGACAATATTATACTGATAGTTCATATAAAAATATTACTAATGTTAAATAATGGATGATTTATAAGTTGGATTTTTGGTTTATGAGGGAATCGTCAAAAATTATTGTTCTTTGCCTTGTACAAACTGAAAGAGTGAGCACGTCTCTGGACGTCATATAAAAAGGTACACATGAAAGATTTGAAAATAAGAGAGAGTTCGAAAGGGAAAATTTCTAAAAGGAAAGCTGAAAATAGATCTATGGGTATAATTTGTTTAAAAACTGAGTGACAGATATTTAGTTGGAATTGAAGATGGGTCTTTTGAGGTTCAGAAAGAGTAAAGAGAGGAAGGATCCAAAATTGCCTGGCTCATTTGGTAAAAATTCTCTGGGCAAGTGATAAAAGCGCCAAGGAACCCTTTGGCTTTGCCTGACCTTTCCCTCTGCCCAATGTATGACCATATACTTGAACACATTTATGCCCACGGGAACCTCTAGGCTCACTCTGGAATGTCTAAATGCTCCCTCACAAAAATAGGAAATCTGTAAGGGTCATTTCGCGTCGCCAGAGGAAAGGAGTCCCTTCATGAGAGCATCATCTCCGAGGGAAACCCTTCCTCTAATATGGATTTGATTGCTTGGGTAGGTCCGATGAGGGTATGACGTGCTATAAGTAGTTCAGTATCCCTCCAGGTTCAAGAGGATTCGAGATCCATCATAAAGGAGAAAAGAATGGTACAGGTAGGAAGGATTCAGTTCTAAGTGAGGGATTTAAGTCGTTGGGATGGGGATGATGGGAGTCGGGCAGGTAGACTTCAAAGTCCACAACTGACATTTCCCTTCTTCCCTACTTTCTAATGCTATCTTCTCTTTTTCAAGCCCATTGTTGTCCACTTAAGGAAAGATACTCCACATGCTCACAGCTATGTGTAAACATATTGTAGGTATGACCATACACACCAGTATACAAAGACACTCCTTTAGATGCGTAACTGACCAGAGGAGAGAATAGACAACAGGGACGACACGAGATTGTCAATTATCCCTCAAACTTCTTCTTGGTCCCACATACACATTTCTCCCTCTAGATTTGTACCTGGAGGAATATTCTTCTCATATGCCCAAGGAGTGTTCATAAATACATCATACCTTAAACATGACATGACTAAAGAAATTCATAAACTTCTTCATGAGAACCAAGAGGAATTTGAAACCTTTGACGATCCTTTAGTATAAATAGCAAATTCTAAATATGCCATGCCTTACCTTTACATTCGAAAGAGGATTTTTTCATTTGTGCCTCTGAAGATATTTCTCCTGTGTGTGGCTTCCTTTGTGTCAAGAGGAGCCCAAGAAGCTCTAGAAGACTCCTCTTTGACTTATCATTGGACTTATCAAGCAGTCGAGCACACCGTTCTCTCATTTCATTTCACAAATGCTCCGCATTCGCTCTCAGGGCTTCTCATCTCCAATGTCTCGTTCACGTGAGCCAATGTAAATGAGAGGAAAGGCACATTACATATTAGAGGGGGATTGCATATCTAAGAGTAAATATACGAAGTTCGTCGAGACTTCGGAGCATGTAGCGGAAGATGTTGAGGAATGGGAGTTTTTGAGCGTGGAAGCAACTCATGGCAGGACACGAAGGTGGGCTGAGAGAAATATATGAGCTCAGGTTGATCTCGGAAACCCGACAAGAACATGCGAGGAGAAAATCCTCAGATGTGACTCTCAACTTGACTCGCCATTCTATTGATTTCCCACCTTATTCCTCTTCTCGAGAAAGGATTCCAAAATAAATTCTCGTTTGACGGAAAATACCCTTTGCTTCTGGACAAAATATAAAATAATCCAATGACTCATTCAACGGATCATCTAATATACCTTGGTGGAATTCTTTTTAATTAAACGAGTTCTTCGAATATTTTTCTCTAAGATTCTCTAAAAGTCTGGGTCTTCCCTTGTAATTAAGTATTTATATATACATATATATATATAGGTAAACCTCTTACCAAATATGGTATTTATTGAATACTAATCAATTCAATCGACAATCTCAATAAAACCTCTTTTCTTTGCTCTTCTATTGTATAAACCTCAATTAAGATCCTCAATTAAAACTAAATGTAAGAAAGTATTATAATTATTATTGAAGTATCTAGTAATCACCATCACATGAACAACACCAACACTTGTCACACCCTAACACCATATCATACCATATATCATACAGTTTGCCAACCTAACCTAAAAAATTCATTCAATATTTGAAAAAATTTATAACTTATGTTTAAAGTTTTCTTTGCATTACTTATAAACCATTATTTCTAAATTATTTATGATTTATTGATAAAATGAAAATAATGATTACATCTCTCTTGTTTCCCAAAATCTCATCCAGTATGCAATACAAAGGCTAAAGGGTCCGCTCAAAGAAAGGGGTAAATGGTACAATGTGGTGATCTTGTTAGGTGACCCTGAGTGCCCACTGTCGGCCCTTGGGTTCTCTCCATCGCCCGCCTCATACACCCACACGACACGACGCCGATGGGTGGTGGCAAGCTCGGACCAGAGATGGCCATCGTGAATTGGTAATATAGAATGGTGAATGCCATTCACCTCTTCTTTAGTTCCACGCTGGACTCGCTCCTTCAACGACCTGCCTGAAACCCTTGATCCTTTACTGGGCTCGCTAGGTCAATTGTTCACTTTTCTGGCCCACATCAAACATTTAATTACACTTAACGGGTAAGGCCGCTCTGAGTAACTTTTATATGTCAGTCTCATAGCTATACAAGCGAAGAGGCTAAATAACTTTAACTAATTGCCTTTCGGCTTTATTCTTTTACATATAATATATGTATAGCTAGTAAGTACACTAGTAATATGAGCCTTTTTATAAAGTAATAGTGAACATTGGACATTTATATTTACTTAATTATTGGGTTAACTTGTTGAAGGTGGGGTTGAAATCTAGATATACTACTTCACAAAACACAAATGTCAATGTTATAATTTTTTGTAATATTGCTAATTGAGTAAAGTGACCCGGTAGGTCACAGGGTCCCATGTGTATGATGATAGAGGAAGCTCAAACACACAGAATTATATCCTGTATTGTTTCGTTTACACTCTAACATTTGCTTCTGACTCGGGCCCGTTACACCAAGTCGGCCATTTATTGGTCAGCTGAGGTAGGGAAGAGGCTATACATCCTGTCTTTCTTGCGACATCCTGACCCTTCTCACTTAATTATCTAAAAAATAATAATGCATGTAAATTGCAATAATTGCTAATTGGTGTACAAATAACTAAAAATATTGTTATTATTATTGGTATAAATTTTAATTATAATGTAAGAAATTATACATCAAACTAATTTTTTATATTTTTTAACAGATTATGGAAGTATTTGAGCCGGTGGCCCATAAGATGCACTCTAATGGAGGTGAAAATGAAATTAGAAACGGATATTCCGATAACCACGAAAAGAAATCCTCTTCCTCCTCTGGCGACAAGCACAAGAGTAAGCACAAGGACAAACACAAGGACAAGCATAAGGACAAACACAGGGAACGGGACCATGAGCGAGATAGGGAAAAGAAGCATAAACATCATAAGCATCACAAGGATAAGTCGAGGGATAAAGATCGAGACCGAGAGAAGGAGAGAAAGAAAGACAAGGAAATTGAGGTAACCATGCTATATCTGTTTTGTTATATTTCATCCACGACACAAGAAAATTACAAAAGTCGAAAATTTTAAATTATTAGTGTTTTTAAAAATGTTGAAAATTTGTTAATTTATAATTTAAGGTTAAGAAAGAACCATCTTCACAGTCTTCAATATCAGAATCAGAATCCCCTCAACGTTCTCAGCCCAAATACCAACCTCCTGATTCTCCTAAAGAAGAAGTTCAACCTTTCATAAAACCCGAAGTTAAAGTGGAGGTGAAACAAGAGTCGGATTCTGAGGATGACATCCCTCTGGTAAAATTCATTGATCAATATTTCATTTAATCTAAATACCGTACTTGAATTTTTTACGTTGCATTGGTGAGGTGATGTGAGCATCGTGATTAAGTTTAAAATTTTAAATTTTTTTGCTTGCTTTGCTATATTATAGACGATATTATCGAAGACTAAGGACGATAGTTTTAGTTCGAGTTCTTTAGATCTTTCAATAGAAAATATTGATATGATTGCGAACGGAGACTTGAGTACTGATGAAATTGAGTCAAATGATACCAAGGACAATGACCTCGTAATTAGTCACCTTTTGCATATCTTTATGTTGTGTTTTGTCCTGTTGAATTCATTATCGTTCTTGTTTAATTAATATAATTGCAATGGATTATTTTATGTATGCGCTTAAATTATATGAATTGTGAATGTGATTGGATACATTTTTATGTTTGGATGATTGGGTAATGTTTTGGATATCCCATACTGTTGATTATAAAAATTGAAATATGTAATTACATAATATGATAATATTTTATTTAGATGGCACGTGCGAAATCTAAATTGGAGCTGAAACGAAAAGTTGAACCCTCTGACGATGAAGACGACATTCCATTGAGTCAGCGTAAGAAAGTGAAGAGCGAAAAGGTGAAGCCGAAATCTAAACCAAAGAAAAGGCCTCGTTCTGACTCTGATGAAGACGAAAAGTACGACAGGAAAAAGCCGGTGAAGAAGAGTAACAGTTCTCAACGTTCCTCGTCATCATCTCAAAATTCGTCTCCGAAGAAAAAGAAGAAGGAAGAAGAAGAAGAAGTATGTTAGCGTATCTAAGCTAAATTCCTAATAAATTAATGAAACAATTATAATTTTTAGGGTGTTTGTTCAAGAATTCATTGAATTGTTTCAGGTTTGGAAATGGTGGGAAGAAGCTCCAAGAGACGATGGCGTCAAATGGAATTTCCTCGAGCACAAAGGTCCCGTCTTTGCCCCTGAATATGAACGTCTCCCATCCAATGTCAAGTTTCGTTATAATGGAAAATCAATGGTCCTTTCGGAGGAAGCTGAAGAAGTTGCCGGCTTCTATTCTCGTTTTATTGAGCATGACTACGTGACGAAAGAAAAATTCAACACGAACTTTTTCAAAGTAAACAATTTTAGGAAAAGGAGCTTATTATTAAAACATTAATGCATTGAATATTTTGCCAGTTTTGTTGTAAATCTTTTATCCTTTTGATAGGATTGGCGCAAAGTAATGACAAAGTCCGAACGGGAATCAATTACCGACCTCAAAAAATGTGACTTTCGAGAAATCAATGATTATTACAAACAAAAGGCAGAAGAGAGGAAGGCTATGAGCAAGGAAGAGAAGAAGGTATTGAAGGACGAGAACGAGAAGATTCAGAACCTTTATGGTATTTGTATACTGGATGGGCATAAGGAGAAGATTGGAAATTTTAGAATTGAACCTCCAGGTTAATAAATAATACATTTTTAAAATTTCATTTTTGATGATTTTCAATATTAAATCTATATATGATGACTAAAATTATACGCTATTATGATATTTCATGATATCTAACTTGCCCTCTCTGATAAGTTAAAACTTTAAAACTATGCTGAATTGCCTCTAGTTTTGTTCTTGTATTATAATTTTAAAAATATGTCTTTTAGGTTTGTTTCGTGGTCGCGGGGATCATCCTAAAATGGGAATGTTAAAGAAAAGAGTTAACCCCGAAGACGTTATCATCAATTGTAGCAAGGACGCTGAAGTTCCCAAAGCTCCATTTGGAAGGAAATGGAAGCAAGTTCGACATGACAATACTGTCTCTTGGCTTGCATGTTGGGTAGAGAACGTTCAGGTATTTTTGTTGAGCAATGTCACTTGATTTTTAAAATTGTTTCAAGTATGATGACTAAAATTATACGCTATTATGAAATAACTTGATATCTAACTTGCCCTCTCTGACAAAATATGAGAATACGATTTCTTATTCAAATCAATGAAGAGTATTATTTATTGAAACTTATTAATTTGAATTACCAGTCCCAAACGAAGTATGTGATGCTGAATCCAACATCAAGACTGAAAGGGGAGAAAGATTGGTTGAAGTATGAAAAGGCTCGAGAGTTGTCAAAGAAAATTGAAAAGATCCGGGAAAATTACAAAAGAGATTTCAAGTCTAAGGAAATGCGAGTCCGACAGAGAGCCGTTGCCCTTTACTTCATTGATAAATTGGCTCTTAGAGCCGGAAATGAAAAGGACGAAGATCAGGCGGACACTGTCGGTTGTTGCTCCCTTCGCTACGAACACATTCAACTCTATGATGAGAAGGATGGGCAAGAATGTGTGGTTGGGTTTGATTTCCTGGGAAAGGATTCAATCCGGTACGTGAACGAGGTCCCTGTTGAGAAGCGCGTTTACAAAAATCTTAAAATCTTCCTTGATCATAAAAAAGATGGCGATGACCTCTTTGACAGACTAAACGTAAATATTTGAATTATACTTTTTTCATCTAAATAAATTCATTTAAAAGTACTAATTAATTTTCATTTAAATTTAATTTAAATCTAATTTAAATCTAATATTAATATTTATTAAAATGAATCGATTTTAAAATTATGTTTTTAATTCCAGACGGCAATTCTTAATAAGCATCTAAGCGAATTGATGCCTGGGCTTACGGCGAAAGTATTTCGTACGTACAATGCTTCTCACACCCTTCAACAAGAACTCGACAAGCTGATGGTAAATGATAAGGACATGACTGTGGCGGAAAAGGTCTTGGCTTACAACAGAGGTAACAGAGCAGTAGCCATTCTTTGCAACCATCAACGGGCTGTCCCCAAATCACATGAAAAATCAATGGAGAATCTTGCGGCGAAAATTAAGACCAAGAAGGATGAGTTTAAATCCGCCAAGAAAGAGCTAAAGAATATGAGCAAGAATTCCAAGTAAGCAAATTATGAAATTATAAATATTTAAATGCTTAGTTTAAATATGATGACTAAAATTATACGCTATTATGATTCAAAATGATATCTAACTTGCCCTCTCTGAAATCCCTTTAATTATATTGGTATTTCTTAATTGATTGGACAAAATATTAAAACTTTTTATATTCAAATTGCAGAGATTATGAAAAGAAGGCGAATCAAGTTGCTCGACTAAAGGACCAACTTGCAAAACTAGAAATGAACAAAACGGACAAGGAGGAAGGAAAGGAAATTGCACTAGGAACGTCTAAGCTTAATTATCTTGACCCTCGAATTACAGTTGCATGGTAAGATTTCTGAACTTGCATTATTAGAACAATGTTTATTGAGTAATTATTATATAAAAGTAAATGAAAATTTTCAAAGTAGCTAAACTACATTTTTTGATTATAGGTGTAAAAAATACGACGTTCCATTAGAAAAAGCTTACAATAAGACCCAAAGAGCCAAATTCCGATGGGCTATCGATATGGCTGATAAACATTTTAGATTCGATTGATTCATAAAATTTTGTTGTTAATTCTTATTACCTTTAATCACTAATAAAAATTTTCAATTGATATCCAATCAGATAATTTTTATATTTGTACTGTATTTGTTTTGAGTACTGAGATTAAAATTGAAAGGATCTCGTAGATCTGTTTTGTTAAGTTAATTTTTACACAATGATGCCTTCCGGTTTAATTTCAAGTTCACTTTCATTTTGTTTACTTTGAAAGTATTTGCAATCTGAATTGTAACCAAATAGTAACATTATATTCATCTAATATTAAATATATTAAAATCATGATCATATTAAATTTATGATAGTAATAAAAATTCGAATGAATTGTAAAACAAGTGGCAATAAGTTAATGATAAGAAATATTTGTTAGATTACTAAGATCCGTGTTGAAAATGTAAGATAAATATTTTAAACTCCTCGAATTAAAATCATTATTATTTTAGAATAAAACATAATTTTGTAAATTGTGAGAGTAGTTAATTATTATTTGCGAATACTATTTATTCAAGCTTATCAATCACAAATTGTTTTTAAGATAATAACAAATCTAATAGAATGTTTCATATCACGATTGACGTGAGACGCTGAGATTTTAACCTTCGGACTTTTTCGTTCATTTTCACCGAGGGATAATTTTGTGTATAATTTTTCTTTACACAAGTTGAAATATTTTTTATTAAATGTAATGATATTCGAAAAAAAATTCCACGTCAGATGAAACGAATAATATATATCAGCTCAATGACTATTCACACTGGTGAAATGTAAAATAATTTTGATAAACCTAATAATATTCTTTGGAGTTGCATTATGATTAACATTTGTTAATTTTTCTCCTATTAGCATATCTGTATTTTAAATCCTTATACATAATTGTTAGTGATTCTTATGTTATGAATTTCGACATGTTAAGTTGTGCATTAATAATTTGATTAAGTTAATTTGAAAACACTATCATTCATGATCATGAATTAATGCATTTTATCGTTATTAAAACAAGAGGATTATGTTGTTTATTGTTTAATAACTATTTTATTATTAAATGTGTAAAAGTATTCTATGTATAACTATTCATATTACTTATTTATATAAAATGTTACTTTATAAAAAAAATATGCATCGACTTTTGTCATTATTTCTTGAGATGCTCTAAAAGAGGTTGAGTCTTTAGTGAGTAAATATTTGTAGATTTACGTATTTGAATAAACATCCACATTATAATAATTTGTAAATATAATTATTTATGTTAAATAAAGTAGTTTACCCAATAAATTATTTACACAAAGAATATTATATTGATAGGTACATAAAATGAATTGTATAAAATTGCTCTGAATATACATATTACTACATTATGTCAAAAATGTTCACCTGTTCAAATATTAAATATTTTAAATTGTGATTTAAGCTCTAATTTTCAGTAGGTATTGAAAGTGTACACCTAAATATACAATTTTTACAAAGTATAAATGTCGAAACGATTAATTTAATAATAATGAATAATAATAATGAACCTACCCTTTCACATAGTTGAAATCGATAGTCTGCTTTATATTGGTAAATATTAAAATACATTTAATTGTGTGAAATCTGTGAAACATCATTCTTAAATTAAAAATCATACTTCATTAAAATTTTAATCATGTGTGGAAAGTTCAATTAAAGATCTTGGCTTCAGTACAATATAATTTTATTTATTGCTTTTTTATGTCGTTCGCATAATGAAAACTTCATTTTATCCACATAAATATTTTTATAAAACTTATATCATGATATATTGATTTAAATCGGATAGCAGAATTTGTGCAATTAACCCTAATCAAATCTTTGACAATTGAATTGTTGTAGGCTTTAATGATTGGTAACTTATTTATAAATACGCTCACATGTACACATTTTTACATTATTTAAAAACATGTTTTTATTTAAGTACACAATATGCGTCACTTATCTACTAAATATTCGTGAAACAAAACACATTTAAATATAATATATTACACATACTCATCATTTTCGTACATGCTTATGCGTTCAATAAGTTAATTAAAAACTATTAGTTGTATATGAGAATTTTAAGAGCTTATTCAGTTGTTCGTAAAGGACACGTAGGTAATAAAATTGACTCGAGTAGAATACATGAAGAATTGAAAGAAAAATAAAAGGCGTTTAAAATTTATCTCCGTGAGCTGCTCCGAGAAGATTGGGACGAAGAATCTCTACAATAGCGATTGATATACTCTTGAACTTTGTTCTGAAACGCATTCGGGTCGCGCTGATACATGTTCGCTGCTTCGATGTTGAGTGGGTCTTCAAAGTTCAGTAGATCCTATCGAATTAGAAACCATATTCATTTATACATCGTATAATATCATAGTTTTACAAACGAAAAACCACAATTAAAAAAAGCATTTTAATAAAAGAAACAAATAAATAAACTAGATTTAAAGATCAATTACGGTGTAAAGTGAATTAAGGCCCCAAACGACGTCTTTGAGTCTTCGCGTTGGGGCCCAGCCGAGCTCGTCGATGGAGGATTGTCTAAGGAGAGATAAGCACACGGCCCCTTCTTCATTGATGTTGGGGTGCCAAAGCTTCGTTAAGCATTTGACAATAGGAGGCTAGAAGAAAAAGTATAGTATCAATTATCAATTCTTTTATCATTACATGAAAGTTCCAATTAGGAATCATTTTAAGAAATGTTTGATTAAAAAACTAGCAAAGAATTAATTTGCTAATTGCGAATTTGATTATTGGTTTTAACTTACCGCGAAATTGTACTCTTCTGTGACGAAAATGTGAAATTTAAAAACCCCATTTTTCCAATGTCCCTCATCAGGAGTAATTGTTAAATGAAAGTCATATAATTTATCCGGGTCGTCGAATTTGAGCTTGCATGATGGTGGTAAGGCTTGCTGAAGCTCTTGAACCTGAAAATAAAATGGATCTTTAATAAATAAGGAAAATACGAGCCAATGCTCTAAAGTTTTATGGCCCTTTGTCAACACATTCCAGAGATAAAAACTAGTATATTTGATTTGTGATTTATCATAATATCTTACTTCTTTGGTGAGTAAGCGATCACGAACGGAGATCTTTTTGACTGGGGTCACAACATTATTGTTATTTTGGCTTTCCTCTTGAGCTTCTTTTCGTAATTTCTTGGTGAGTGTTAGCATTTTTGACGGAGCGAAATGTCCAGAGCCTCGAGTCGACTTCTCGATCAAGTATTTCTCCTCTTTCAAATTCCCCTTCTGCAACATTGCTATCCTCGATCGCCAAGTACAGTCCATGAGTGTGCGCAGGGTTTAGGAGCTATTTACAAATTTTAAACCTAATTAACATTAGGCTAGCTTTAATTGTATGATCCGACCTTTATTGATCCTTATTACTTAAAACTGCTCTCGTCGGAACTCAAAGATGTCAACGAAATTTGAAGACTGGCCACCTGAATTTTCATTTCCTCCTTTCTTCACGTAAGCAAAAATGAAATAAATCAAGACATTTTATATCCATACCGGCCAGTTATGAGTTTTGAATAAAAATTAATGGCAAGTGTCAGTTTTTGCTTTAATTACTATTCTGATTTTGGTTAACAGTCATAATAATGTAATTTTATTTTTTAGAATTCAACCCAATTTGGAAACACGGAAGAGGCAATTAGAAATATGGGCGACTCTTATAACCAATTATTGCAAACAGCTCAAGCAGTTTATCCTGGACAAGAATGCAAATAATCTTCCTTTGTTCCACAATCCTGACATTTCGCGACAATTATCAATTTCTGATATACAAGTGATACTTGACGATATGGCTGTTAAAGGTCAGATAGAATGGATTGATCCAAAAGTAAAAGAAAGGTGATGATTTAAAAATAATATGATAGTTAATTATTTGTCATTTTAAATAACATTTTATTTATTTTTTCATGCTCTTGCATTTAACTTATTTAAACTTTCTTTACAGGTACTTTGTGTTTTGGAACAGTCCTGGTGAATGGGGTCATATGTTATATGAGTATGCAAAGTCAAATGGGCTACTCAACACCGTTGAAACGCTTCAGAGTATAATGAATTCTAAATCCCAGTTTCATGGAATGGATATAACGATGCTTATGCGGATTATTAGAGGTTTAGAGACAGAAGGAAAGGCTGAACTTATTGGAGATAAGGGAGTTAAATTCTTCTAATAATAAAAAAAATGTCATTCTTTTCAAACAGTACCAATTATAAAATTGTACCTCTTATTGATATTTTTTATAACTCTGTGTAAATGTAAATAAAGCTTTTCGTTCTTTGCTATGCAAAATCTCTGTTTTCACATTTTAATGAATAATAAATTAAGTTTACTGTTTATCATCGCTAATTATTTCAATTCATTAAAATGCAAATAAGATGATACGAACATTTTTTAAACTCGTTATAAATTCAAATTGTTCAATAAGTATAATTCAATATTATAGCATAAATAAATATCATTCAATACAGCCTTATAAATAAGATAAATTCAAAACTCGAGTTTGGCATTTCATTCATTGCGTTAAATTTTTGCATATAGACAATGGGGGATTATTTTGCACATAAAATATATAGTTACATTAAAGAGGATTTCGACGACGACATCGTTGGGAACGTGCATGGGTTTGTTGGGCATTATGCAACTTCTTATGCATTTATGCAATGCGCAATGCAGCGCTAAATAACTATCGAGCTACAGAACTTTTCGTTCTGCCAAGGATTGAATGTTCAGTCTTCTTTAATCTTTGTGTAGCTTTAAAAGTTTTAACATCACTGTTCGGTTAAGTACTTATATTATTTAGTATAAAATACACGTGATTTCATTAACTTTATTTATTAATCAAGTCTTAATACATGTGAGTAAATTATCTAAAAAATTTTTTTTTAAAAAGTCAATTTGAGTTTTACTTTAATAATTCAATTCCAGCAATATCCCTATTATAAATTAAAGTAAATAGAGTATATTTTATGTAAATTATAATATCTATTATGACTATTGTTTATTTTTTTTAATATTTAGCATGAATGAAAAAAAAAGCAGACCGAAGTCACAGATAATGATGCCGAATACGAATTCGACTCCTATCGGGTCTTCTCATTCACACTCTTCTCAAGCTCATCACTCGCACTCTCAAGGTAGAAAGAACGGATGCTGTGATTCTCTTCCTTGTCACAGATACGAAAATGAATGGGAAATCAGAGAGGTACTTTAGCAAAATGTCATAAAGTGTTAAACCCAAAATGATATGGATATTTTATTTACATTTGCTATATACCGAAATACCAAATAATTATTTGATTCATTCAGAGAGAATTGGCAGAAGCGAAAGCAAGAGCATCCCAAATGGAAAAGACCATGAGATGGTGGTCTGATTGTACAGCCAAT
Source organism: Neelides sp. FZ-2019 (assembly GCA_009869795.1). NCBI lineage: Eukaryota > Metazoa > Arthropoda > Collembola > Neelipleona > Neelidae > Neelides > Neelides sp. FZ-2019. The sequence goes on from VJMY01000204.1 coordinate 96,242, forward strand.
TGGCGAGACAAGTGGAGCGCTGTCAAAGCCGAGAGAAATCAAGTGAGAGAAGAATTGAAAATTACTAAAATTCAATTAAGTGAGGCCGTCAAAGAAATTGAAACCTTGAAAAAAATGCTCACTCTCGTGCCGTCATACGCTGCTTCCTTTGCTCTTTTTGACGATAAGAACGGCGGGTGGGAAGGGAAAAATAACGAAAGTCACTACCAAAATGTTGCAGAACTTGAAGAAGTTCGGCGGAATAGAGAACAACAATTACTTTTGCATAAGCAATGGGAAGGTTTCAAAGCTCCCAAAAAGAACCAAAAATCTCAGACAGAAGATATTGAAGTTATGATCATGAACGAAGCCATTGCAGCTCTTGAATCTCAACTTAAACATGCAAATTTGTCTCTTACGAGAGAAAGAGAGTAAAGTTTTTAATACATATAGCATAGAAATTAACTAAAGCTTAAATATTCATATTACAATCTGCTAAACTATGCTCCCTGAATGCCTTGCATTTCATTAGTAATCATATGTATTCATAAAAATGTATTTATTTTTTAGAGAGAAATTGAATGGAAAGGAAATACTGGAAAGGCTCCAACGAGATTTTAGCGACTTGCAAGAACTCTACGATAATTTGAAAAAGGAATTACTCGAATCTCAAGGTCGAGAAGGTGAGAGTGGAAGCGAAACTTTTGATCGGATTCTTGACCGTGAAGGAAATGCTGGAGAAGAGGAAACCGACGCTTCTTTTTCTGCCTCAGTTTCACTTTTTGTTAATGCAAGCGACGTGGTCGATTCTCTTCTTTCACAAGAGCTCTCGACTCCTAAAGCTATGTCACCACAAGAAGAGAAATCTTTTCTTCCTGATGACTGTGACGATTCTTTGTATGACGACAAGAAGGGATTTACTCTAGAGGATCTCAAGACTGACGAAAAAGAAATTAAACGAGATAGTGCAGAGAAAGTCGAGGAAAAATCTAAAATTCTCTATGTTGAAGAATGCCTTTTTGATCTCAATGCTGATAAGCAAACTCTTGATATTAGTCAAACAATGGCAAAGGAAATTGAAAATCCTCAGGAGGAAAGTTTCATTACTGAAATTGTTGTAAATTGTGAGAAAAATGACGAATTAATTGATACTGGAAATGAAAAAGACGAGACTAAAAACGCTGAAGAATTGAATGTCTCGGTTGAAAATGAAAAAATAGTTGAAAGTAACGATAATGCTGAAACTGAAACTTCCAATGAAATTGTTTCTGAAAAAGTAAAAAGTCATGAGAAGTCAGAATCGAAATCTCTTGAAAATTTAGATGGAAATCCAGATAAATTGGAAAACGATAAAAATGGATGTGAAAAAGAACATCAGACGACTTCTTTATAGATCTAAAAAGGTAGTTTTTAGATTTTTAATATTAGCACTGCTCACTGACTGATATTAGAGTCGAATTCTGAATTCTCATAATACATAGTACATTACCCACTAACAATACTTAAATTAGAATATAAATAATGATCAAGTAATGTGTTTAAAACATACTTTATCGTCAGTCAAGGTTAAACGGACCAATTTTGAATTGGCTCAACACTTAAACTAAACCCTAGAAGAGTAGGTATTAACAATATACCTACCTAATAATTGATTAATTCATTATAATATATACTAGGTCAAATAATTATCTCTCATGAGCAGTGTGCATTCCATACGCAATACAATTTTACTTTAGATTCGTTCTTGTGGTTTAATCCCGTTTAATCCTATTTCTTTCTTATCATAACAAAGATCCTATACTTTTGCTTATCAATTTTTTGGAAATGTACCTTTACCCTTGAGTTAACAACTTTAGTTAACTTTAAATAACTTAGTAATTGAACTTATATACTCAACGAATGCTTTAATTAGTTATATTCTTATTTTATTATGGTATGTGATTCATAGTATTTAGATAAAGTACAAATTTATTTTTAGCTCGTTCAAGCCTTATATTACAAATCAAGTCATTAAAATATTACTAAATATTATATCGCATGATTTTGTTTTAAAAGTTATCACCAATAATACTCATTCGGTTTAACCATCGTCGATTGTTGTGAATCTCAGTATATTACAATGTAATTTCAATTAACTACCTAATTAGGACAAAGAAATAATGCTTGTTTTGTTTGTAAATGTTCTAATACAATGCTTTATTTATCTCATCTTTTTACTATCCAATCCAAGAAAGAGAAATCATCTCAATCTCAGCGACCATTATAATATTACCACTATATTACTTATTACTAGTAACTTTTTTGTTACCTAAATACTGTTGAATTAATGACTTGGATTTTTGCCACTCTTATTTAGATGATATTAATTGATCTGATAATTCCATGTTTGTCTATTTAAACAAGTGAGATTATGAAGAATATAAAAATGTCTTACGTACTTCCCACCCCAGTTTAATTATTTTTTTCCATTTCCAAACAGTTCCTACAACCATTGCATTTCCTTTAATTGATAGATATTGAAATAATATAACTACGTATTATTCCCACAATTTTTCTACATATTCTGATTAAAATTGTCTATTTGTGTAATAAAATTATATTGTCTCTTAAAATCTCATTAACTCATAGAGAAATGGTAGAATAAACTAAACTTCCTCGCTTACATTTACTTTTTCAACTACATTTCATCGTGTGTTATATCATACATTTAAACTTGACAATTCTTTCTAACTGACTTATGAATAATTCATGCATTAATTTATTAATGACCCAAAATAGTATTAATATTTCTGACAAGTTTACCAATTAGTAATTATATTAACATATATTCTAATATTCTGCTTTTAAACAATGTAACGTGAATTGTAACCAGAGATACACCTAACTACATTTTCAAAGTAATTAATCACAAATTACTTTTGTTTTGAAAATGTAATTAATTACAATTACAATTACAAATTAGATCTAAAAATTGAAATTTCAATTGCTAATTACAATTACATTTTGTGATATTGGTAAATTAATTGCATTATAAAGCATGAATGAAAGTATGATTGAAATTCTAGATGACTAATGATTAATTGAGCATATATATATATTTAATCATAAACATAAATCTTCAACACTTCAGTGTCCATGAAAATATAGAATTGATGTAATTGTAATTGTAATTGAAAAGTTATTGTAATTGAAGGTCACAAGTAATTAATTACCAATTACAATTACAATTACAAATGTGATTAAGTAAATCTCTGATTGTAATATATTAAATGAAGCAGCTTCTTTGTCGATTGCCTTGATTGCTGCTTGAGTAAAATAAAATGGGCAATTAAATCGTCTCAAGTTACATTATATTAAAATAAGATCATCTGAATTAGCTAAGAAGTTCCAAATAATAAAATCTCTTAAAGCAATGAAAAGTTTAACTAGTTTAAAGTTGTCCAAGGAAAGGATGAAGATTCATGTATGTAATCTCAAGATAAAATGTTTGAATAAATCACTCGCTCTATAAATTCAAAATAACCATTCATTTATAAAACTGAGATTAAATAATCAGTATACATTTGAAACCTAACTCCTGTGGTTTGATCCATTTTAGTATTTTCGTTCATTTAGACTCATTCATTGATATAATTTTAAGATCAAACCATATAATTTAGTCGCATTCACCAAATATAAATATTAATGACCAACCGTTACAGGATCAATTGAATATTTCGTCCAGAACTTTTCGCCTATAACGCCTCGCCCTCGCCCTTAACTCCCTGAATTAACTGTAATGTCAAGTGCGACTAGGGAAAAATTGAAAGAGTTAAATATGGGAAGATCGAAAGACGGAAGAAGTCACAGTTCATGAAATCCGAAAGAATATTTATTTCCGAGCATCCTCGGTTCGGAGAGTTCTTCCTCATTTGTCTCCAAGTGTGTCCATGTGAGAGGGCAAGCGGGCATCTGGCCGGGGCAATTAAGGGCCATAAATAGCCGTTCTACTTCCGCACTCTGCCCTTTAAGTCCTCAAACACGTGTGTGTGTGGTCAGTCGCGAGTGACTCGTGCCGGCTTGTGCCATTATTTACAATGGACCTGAAAGAGAGTCGACGAAGAACAGAACGGCCACCATCTCCATCCATACCTCATGCATACATAAATACGCATTCTTTCAACCTCCAAGCGGAATGTCTTAAATAATCTCCATTTACATGTACGAATGTGCAAGTCATCCTCTGACAACTGTAGCAGCAGTACATCTTTCTTTCCTCCAATTCCCATACGACTACGGGTGAACTCGGGAGAGCGTCTGACTCATCAGACTAACGAACTGACGACGAATGCAATTTCCACATTTGAGGCAATTCCATCCAAGCAGCTCTCTAAATAAGCATAATCAGAGGGTAAACTTTGATGTTCCCATTCAATGTTGTTTGAACGAGGCTTATGGAAGGAAACCATAATTTAATCCATCTCAGTTTTTTGACATGAGATTAGAAGGTGGGTTTTGAGAAGGGAAGTTCTCCAAGACTGTTTGTTATGATAGTAAAAGTGAGTCTCGTGCCTTGAGCCTCGCCGCCCGCCATCGAAGATCAACAGATCTCCTTCATTCACCTTTGAGCCCTGCTAGTGGTCTGAGGAGGGGGGAGTCGGCAGTGGCTGCTAAATTTAGGCCAGAGAAGATAACTAACGCATCTTTCAAGACCGCATATTTACGCTTCCCCCCTTCGTCTCCGCCCATACGAGCTATATGTATTAACCTTATAGATTCCTCAGCTCTGGAAGAAATACTTCGAAAGCATGCTTTTGATTCCAAGCAGAAGGAACCCATCAGGCATAAGGAAAAAAGCAGTAGTTGAAGACTTCTAAGGGGTTTGCTTATTTGTGTGCATTTTCTTCTCTCCGCAGTCCTCACCCTGTCTGAGGCATCTTGTATAGCAATTCCTCAAATGGTTTAATGAGGTTCCTTCAGGGTGAGTGGAGTCGCTTTGGTCGGATATTTTTCTTATTGTGCAGGATTCCTCACCGCACGGATCCCTTGGCGCTTTCAAATGGATAATGAATGTTTTGGAGAGAAGGTGAAGGCCTGAACGCCTCTCACACACCACGTAACTCCCAATGGACGCTGCTCCAGAGAATCTATTTATTCATTTCAAGACTCCAGATGTGAGCGAAGATCTTCTAACCTGAGAGGAGACGTGAGAGGCTCGGGTGTAAAGGAACCATAATATCTGTTAGGCATGTGAGGAATCAACAGCGGCACGCTCACCAATAGTTCATTTACTCAAAGATCGTAAAATATGAAAAAGGTACGTATAAGCTTGTAAAAGCTTTAAATGCTACTCGTATGTGCACACTTGTAGGGAAGGACTTCTCGGTAGCTTATTGGCTTATTCTTTAGTGTAAAGTTGAGGTTTTCCCATTACCATGCATGATATACGAAGGAGAGATGTAAATGTATGGAGGGAGTTTGGGAGGATGAGCCTCCCAAATGATAATAAACGTTTCGAGAAAGAAGAGACAAGTGGCAGTACAGTACAGGAAGTTTACAACAATTTTCAGACATCAAATCACATTTTTCTTCAACCAGACTTGGATAAATTTTGAGGGAAGGGATTGAAATCCAAAGGGATGTTTGCCTTATAGAGAAAGCTGAAAAATGGCCTTTTTCATAAATTTATTATGACTATCTTCAGTATACCGATACTACATGAAGTTATTCCTTGTTTGAAAAAATGCCTTCAACCCTTTCGCTCCTATTCCCTCACGTATCATCTTTATTGAGAGATAATTTATTGCCTAAATAAGATAATAAATCCGGGTCCCAGACCTCACTCATCTTCCATTCATTCCACCAGCCAGAAGCTTCATTTCAAACACTACAAAAGATAAACAGAAACTTGTTCATCATCAGGATCACGTTCCTGAATGAAAATATATAGCCTTAATTTCTCTTCAAATTTTTTAAATCATGTGTTAAATATTTTAAATTGTTCATTTTTAACAAACACGTAACTGACCTTATTGAACTTCTAACATTAGTTAAAAATTGGTCGAAAGTTTTAACTTTTAATTTCTAAATTGAAAGATTTGATAGTGAAAATAATTTAAATTGTAAAGGTTTGCAATAAAGAATGACGTTTGAACATGAACAAATACTTGCATGTTTTATGGAAAGAGATTATAGGGGTTTAAAAAGTGATTTGGAATCGTGTTTAAGTTAAAATATGTTGAATATTATCTTTCACGTCTCTTAAGCATATGAGTGACTTATTTGTTTTCGGCTTTAAACTGAGGATTCTCAGGGCTTCATTTTGGCAGGATCTCAAGAACCTCCAGTGTTACTCTCTGATAGAAGTGAATTCTGTTTTTGCATCACTCGAGTGAAGGAGTCATCATGAAGAGAAATGGGTTAAGCTCTGCCATCAAAGTTCCAAGAAATACTCCATGGAGCAGGGCCAGGAAAACCACTTGAGACTCGATACAGGTGTCAGAGTTTAAAAATATTTGGTAGAAGAAAGAAATTGGAAAGGAAGTCAATTGAGATTCCATCAACCACAAGTTTGGAGTTTCCGAACAAGAATTCATCGTTGGAGGATCGATGCACAGATTCCTCTTGATCCCTCAAGGAAACACATTTTTGAATTGAACAACGTGCGTCACAAAGTGGGTTCCTGTCCCAACCCATTAATCATTCCCCCCATTTTGAGAGAGAAGAGTCAGGATTAGAAAAACAATTATCCTTCCAGAGATTGCATAAGAGTTAAGAGAACTTTGTTTAAAAAAAATAGATCGAGGACTAGGTGGCAAATCTACCAGAACCACTTAAACCTTAATTACAAAAAATTTAAATAACTCTGCGGTTGTTTCAAATTTAGCATTACCCTAAATTTCAATATAAAAAGCTGAGATAAAGAAAACTGCATTTTATTAATTTATTACCTAGAATTGAGATGAATGAAGTCATGCAGTTGCAGAGAAAGAAAAAACTCTTACCTATACCACGGGTACAGATCTCATACATTTTTTAAGCTCCAAGCAAGGACGATGAATAGACGAAGAAGACACTATGAGCCACCGAGTTGAACTTTTAAGGGACCCGTTGACTCTCATATAACCATGCAGACCTTTAAAACTATAAGACCATGTAGCATATGAAATGATATATGGAATAAACAGACATTGCTTTCATTCATACTATAACCTAGGAACTCACTGAGAGAGAAGATGTGCACAGATGCACCCTTATCCTCCAGCCATCTCTACTGTTTATACGTAAAATATCCCTATACACTCTCACTCTCAATAGGAAATACATGGAGACAAGAGTGTACAACGCGGTACAGACGTGCGAACATGTTCGTCTCTAAGATTCTACTTTGTATGGATGAATGTTGAGGAACCAGATGTTATCAAGTGTGGAATCCGGATATAACATCTAACATCCTAAACTTCCCCTTCACATCCCAGATCGGAATACAATTTTCAAAAAATGAATCCTCTTCATACCTTTCTTGGAGAATCATATCTCCTAGGCGAGTATTCTCACGAACACAATATGGAGTTACTCTTTAGAACTTTCCCTTTTGTAGTAAAAGTTCAACCTGGATTACGTTCATACACTTTCAATCGTTCCTGTCTCGCCCACATCTTCATGTCCAGAAAAAATAGGAACACGCGTTACATGCGTTTATAAACATTTCTCATTCGTTTTATAAACGGATGCTTACTTTTTTCGCTACAAGTTTTACATTAAATGTCTTGGATTTTGCATAAGATTTTCCTATAACCAAACTGATTTAATTACTCATAAAATGGACTCATGTTTACTTGCTATCAATTATCTCATTGTTCAAATTTGAATGCCTTTCTGCAGACTTGTGTATCTTTATAGCTAATGCTAATGGTTCTAACAATACTCCGGTGGTTTGTTCGTTGGAAGGAGTTTGGTGGATCTTGGAGGGCTGTCGGTGGGTGAAGGTATATAGAGGATTCTCCCTTTCTCAGACTCGTTGCTAAATTTACAATCCCGACTCTCACTTCCGTTCTGTTTGGGGGAAGTGAGTGATGGGCGCTGGAGGGACCCAACAAGGTAGCGGTCCCCTCCTCCTCACAAGGAGCCGGAGGAGATCACCCGAGTTATTTTCGGAGACCCGTCGCCTTCTTACCAGTGTAGTCAGTGGCTGCCGCGGAAGTCGGTCCATGCTCCCGGCCCCACAAATTCTCAAGAACCACCGACTACCCACCTTAATTCTATTCACAATATACCAAAACCCAAGCCAGAAGAATCAGTCATCTTCTCAACGTTAAAACCCTTTGTACTCAACTTCAACCAAAGATATCAATTCAGAGAGTGCCATTTAGATAATTACATTTACTTTATTGTGAGTTTCTTAGAATCTTAATTACGCCTTTACCTATCTTCTTCGATTTTGCATTGGGGAAAAGTGCGATTTTTGCAGAAGGCTCTCGTTTCCCGGTTAATCTTGGAAAGAAAGGAAAAGATTAAGAGCGAGGGGGAAAGGGTTAAATTGTGACTGAATTAGCAGTGGATAATTGAATCTAGCTAAGATGCCTAAAGCGTTCCTATTCACTCATAAACGGTACGACTTGTATCATTTGAACGTGCCAAAAGTGTTCATCAAGAACGAGGAGGAGGGCGGGAGGAGAAATGACGAACATTTTCCTTCCCCGCCTCCTTCTGGCCTCCCGCCAGCCCCAACTCTTCCCATTGACGTCAAACCGAGTGCCCGGGATGAAGGAATTCTGGTCATTGACCATGATGAGAAAATCTCCTACTCCGACGAGCCTGTCAATCTTTCCATTAAAAAGATCGACCTATTCAACCTAACTCAGCTCGCCGAGGTTAGTTTTCATTTTTTTATTTCTGGAAGGATGCTTCTAGTAAAGTGATTCGCCACATGATCATGTATGAGTCTGTTTAAATCATTAATATCCTTTTATCATTTATTCAACTATGCATGTAATATGATATACCTACAAATCCAAGATCTAAATTATACAAATACCTATTAGAACAAAACACAAAAAGAATAAGTATACATCTACCAACTTTCAACCTGTTTTTTTTTACTGGCATATGTGTTAATGAGTAAACGTGAGAAAATAGTGTTTTAAATATGCTAAATGAAATTTTTCATAATGAAATCTTAATATGTAAAGCATAATAAATATTTATTACATTTATAAACATTAAATTAGCTAATTTTTATACTAGATATGTATTCAAGTTACATAATACAGCTAATTAATGTTCTTATTAATTAATGTAAAGAGTTTTGACTTAATAAATTAAATATAACATGTCCAATAGTTAGGCAGTAAACTACTGTATTTCATCAGAAAACTTATTTATCTCAAATGAATATGATAAAGCAATTTGGTAAACATTAAAAGCGAATCAAGAGCCTTTAAAAGTTTCATCCTACACTTGTCTAACCATCTTTATCTATTAAACCTATTTCCTCTAATATTTTCCAGTTGTGCAGACATTTTAAGATACATAGATAGTTAGGTTTGATAATTTATTAGAGATGTGTATTAAGAACATTAAATGATTTATTTAAAATATTTTAGTAATGGCTCATTCCACTAGTCAGGTTTTTATGTTCTAGAACCTCTAAGATGAATAAGATGACTTATCCTTGTCGTTAGATGACAAACTGATGAATGAAATGAAAGTTGGGAGATTATATGAAAATTATTATATGTAGACTGTGCAAGTGTTGGGTTATATTTGAATCTCGTGATCTTTAAATTAAAGGTGAGTTTGGCTGCAGCGGCGGGTCTTTGCCTTTCTCCAACTCCGCCCTCGAGCTCTCCGCGTTCAATTTCCTCTTCCCTCTCGTCGTCGTCGGAGGGGGAGTCGAAGGGAATTGGAAGCCACTCCGTCCGTCACGCGTGTACGGAGTGTGGGAAGGGGTTTAGCACGCTGAGTAATTTGGCTCGCCACCGGCAAACACACCGGTCCCCCGACGACTCGACAGCTGTCAAGAAATGTCCGCACTGTGACAAGGCCTACGTCTCCGTCCCAGCTTTCTCTATGCATCTCCGAACTCATAACCAAGTATGCTATTTATACAATATCCATGTAATACATTACATCCATCTACTCAATGTACATGCCTAGTCAAATTCCATTGTGTTTCCTGTTCACATTATAAAGGTATACAATTCATCAGAGGTATTTACATAAGCTTTACTAGAATCTACAAATCTCATGTTTCCTCATTTAGTTAATGGAAAGAACGTTAATTCAGATATCTCAAATTGCTACTTTTGAATTGAATGTTTACTTTATTTTTAGCTAATGGATTCATTACAAGATTTTAACTTACAACATGTTTTTCCGATTTTTAAAGGGCTGCAAGTGTCATTATTGTGGAAAGGGATTCTCAAGACCTTGGCTTCTTCAGGGTCATATTCGAACTCATACAGGTAGTCTAATTAATTACTTTAATTATTGTATTCTGAACTCTGAAAAAAAATCAAGAGATTTGAACGAAGAAAATATGGTAATATTTAAACTGTAATTGTGTTTAAAGGAGAGAAGCCTTTCAAGTGTGGTATTTGTGGGAAAGCATTTGCTGACAAATCCAACCTAAGAGCTCACACTCAAACTCATTCAAGTGAGAAGCCCTTCGTCTGTGCCCGGTGCGGAAAAACATTCGCTCTCAAGTCATACCTTTGCAAACACATTGAGTCATCTTGTATGAGAACTCAAGGAGGAACCAGGAAGAAAATGCCATTCAGTCTCTCCCCTTCAAGTCCGATTCCTCTTAGCCCTTCCACTGACAAGTCAGAGTAGTCGCGGCTGTTTGGACGCACATTTGTAATCCGAATAGACAACTCCATATATTTTACACAACTTCACACACATCACATGCATTGCAATATCGTAATTACTATTTATGATTAAGATACAAAGATTCTATTTCCTTTACAACTTAAAAAAGACATAAATAATTCATTAAATTATGGGACCAGAGGCCAGTTTCATAAGATTTTATTAACCTAATTTATGATAGAAATAATAGAGAAGATAATTTTAAATTTTTCAAGACAATTGTGTAACAAAAATAGTCCGATAATTTTGACTCGACATTATAAGATGTATATTATAAATCAAAAGTTTATTCTACTGATCTACTCAATGTCAAATGTATTTATTTATGAATTAAAGAGTAGGTAGCTGACAATGAGTATCAATTACTTGAGTAATTAGTACAACAGTTAAGAATAAATTTTGAATTTGGCTTTGATAATCAATTCAATCATTTCGTAAAATTATAACTACCTTACTTGAAAAACTTGAAATATTTTGCATTTTGAATCATTAAAATGCAATTAGATCTAAAGTTTGGACTTCATTTATTTATAATTTAAAAAAAATAGACAATTATCAAGTACATTTATTGGTATTTTAGTCATTTATGTTCATGAATACATTAAAAATTTAGCGCAATGTGCAATATCAATATTACATTACGAAGACGCAAAAATGGTTTAAAAATATTTTTAGGAAATATCTTAACTACATATATTCTTTGACATTTTAAGAGCTAAGTTGATTCAATTAAAATTATTTAGGATTAATATATAATTAATAATAATAATAATAGATAATTAAAATCTTTGTTCTAAGGTGTTCATATAAGATAGAGAAGTAATTGAGAAGAGATAAGATCTAAGTCAGATGTCTCTAAAATGTTCCTTGACATGAATAGAAAACACAAGGGATTTCCACGAATGACAATGAAATGAAAAGTAAACAGGAATGACGGCCAATGTACTTTTGGAATTTGGAACCTCTTGGTTCGTGTCAATGAAATCGAGAAGATTCGTTTGGTGTTGTTTATTTTCTCTAGTCTATATATCAATTATTAATTTTATTTCTTTTGAATGTTTCGAATAATCATTATTATCGACATTATTTTACGATCTTCTTTTAATAATCATTGTAAAATAATCGTATTCATGTATAAAAAAGATATAAGCTATACCTATTACATAGTATTTTTAGTTCTCATGCTGATAAGTTGGAGTCAAGGATTGTACTTTTTAATTTTCTCCTTGAGCTTGGTTGAAGGAGAATTGAACCAAATGTCAAGTCCAATAGAAAAAGTAAGTCAAGGAATAATGGAATATTGAAGCATAACTAATATTTAAACTTATATTAAACATTATAATCTCACCTTTTTAATTAATTATTCAATTTTAATCTCATGGGTCAGTGCATGTATACTCCTATACGAAGAATTTATTCTTGACCTTCTGATGCTTTCAAAAGATTTCAATGTCATTTTCTCCATCATAGATTATTATAGATTATAAATGTAAATGTTATTCAACTTTCTTGAATATGAATATCTAAAACTATTTATTTATCTATAATATTAATTTCTAATAAGATCCATTCTACATTGATTTTAGGCTATAAAAACCCTTCTTAATTGTACTGACACAGTATTGTACTTATATATTATCTCATAAATTAAGGGAAACATTTTAGGTACTTCCAACATTTACTTTAATATGTTGCTTTTAAATTATATGGCTATATATGCAGTTATTAATAAATTAATAAAATTTTGTTAAAATTGATTAAAATTATTAAAACTTACCTATTCAAAGATTATACAAAATATAAGTATAACGGATATATCCTAGTACTTACTAATAGGTAGAATATACTTGCTTAACTTAAAATTTTTTAAATAATTAATTAGTAAGGTAACTTGAGGTAAGACGGAGTATTTTCAAATTGTCCTTTGTCTCTTACAGTGCTTTGTCAATTATACAATTATTCAATTTCGACGTATTTTTGTTACTTTAACTGACTGATGAGTTGTTTATGGTATAGGCCCAGATTTTGGTTCCTATCCGAGTGTTCCACTAGTCTATTTTGTACGACCAAATCACACTATATACAATACATGTAATCTTTATTTTTACGGTAATAAACACTTTTGATTTTACAGGATTGTAAATATTTTACTAGAAAAAGCATAATAGGTAAATAAAGTGAATAGCATCTAAAGTTAAAAAGCATAACTATATAAATAATCATAATACACATACATACAGTTTTATTAGCTAATGGGAAAGAGAAAGAGGAATGAACATATCTGTATATATGATTGCTTTATTAAATTGAAAAGTTCCAATCTTCGAATGTTTGTACTATAGCCTATAATAATTCATTATCATGTTTGGCACAAATTAAATTAAAAAATAATGAAAACTACGTCGATAACGTTAACGCATTAAATTCATTCCTTACGACTCGCAGTCTTTCATTGGTCATCATTTTATCATGTACCTACTATGATTGCATATAAGCTGAATATCTAAAATTTAAACTTTAACACTTACATTTAGGTACACTGTTAATGAATATTCATATTTACAACTTATATAATAATTAAAAGTAAAGTTGAAATTAGATATTTATCATGGGGTATAATGATCATACTGTTCATTAATATTGATAACAATTAACGTCTCATTTCAAGATTCATATTTAATTAAAAATATTTTTTATATAAAACTAAATTATCAGATTTTTTGTTTAATCATGCTAGCGATAAGCTAATTAAGCATATAAGAGGATATATTATTGCTTCGCAAGAATCCTTATACAACGAAATCACAACTCATAATACTTGGAAAAGAATATTCTATTCTAATTCAATAGGTTAGTACCAAAATCGATCGTTTATTCAGAACTATCAAAGAAGCTACGAATAAACAATACATAATGTTTAATCAGAAATAAATAGAATCCTTTATCAATATTTTTTATGAGCATTATATTATAGGTATATCTGCCAGGAATCACATGTGTGCAAAAACTAAATTTCACATTGAGGGATTCTGCGATCGGCGCCCGTTCTTCGCAAGCCTCATAATGAGAGATAATGTTGAAAGGTGAAAGGTGAAACTACTTCACCATACAATCTCTTTGAATGAATCACGCCGAGTCGTCCTGTATCTTAATGGCTCCAATGTCCCCGGCCCTCACAACTTGTAAACATAGTTTAAAGAAGAATTCAAAAATAAATGAACCTTCAGTGAACATCTTTTCATATTTGAATTAAAAAGTATTAGCCTCCCATCCAATGTATATTTTAAAGTTCGATACAGTTTAATAGGATTGGCAAGAGCGTCCATAATATTCGCATGTAAACTCAAAAACATTCACATTCTACTCTTATACGAATAGCATTATCATTTTAACCTTTTATTTTCTAATATATTCATAACACCTCCATATAAAATGTAGGAGTGCAAAGATATGATGTTTTTAATTTTAACTCGCTGCCAAATGTCTAATCCTAAATCGCTAAGTTGAAGACTGTTGAGGACACACTTGGATTAATGTCCTTAAGAATTTATACGTGTATCTAAAATAACTGGGATATTTGGTATCCCGCAATGAATGAATAATCCTCGTTACATAAGAAATATGGAAAATTTGCAAGTTAAAAATATATGCGAGGGGAGACCTCAACCTCAACGCACTTTCGGTTATCAGACTTGACATGGGCCTCGACATTTTCCCCCCTGCCGCCCCTCCGAATGCTCCCTAAGACACCAGGCGTCTTCGGTCCAAAGCCACAGTTGAGTCCGAGAGAAGGACTCGAAAACTTTTCCAAATAAAAAGAGTTCGGACGGACTCTGGTTACGTTCTCAATCATGTCTAGGATCACTAGACACCTGGCCCCATGGGCTTGTCTGCTTCTACTTAACTTCGCATATGCCTTTCATATCCCTTCTGTAAGTTGTCCAATTTATTTCTCCTTTTTATTTGAAAAATAAAAAAATAACTTTCGTAATTAAATTTTGAAAAAATTTAAAAATATTTTATTTGTCCAGGTGAGCCTGCAGGAGAATGATGATCAATTTCCCTCGTTTACGAATTGGCCATCAAGTGGAAACAATGTATCAGAAGTTATCGCACTCTACGATCACACAACGGTAAGTTTCTACAATTCCCTGTAATTATTATTAATATAAAAAAGTTTCAATATTTTAAATCCCTACTTTTATACTGAACATACATTTTAATCTTCTCTTGAAAATTAAAAAAATATTAAAATATTAATTTTTTGAAACTGTAAAATCTGTAATATTCCTTTTTGCATTAATTTTTCTAATTCCTTTATTTTTATAACAAAATTAAATAATTACAAGAGGGATAATAATTAGAATATCTTTTTCTTCAAACATGATTCGAATTAAAAACATTTTTATTTGAAATTAAAAATCGAAATCAATAATTTGTGGGGCTATAAAAGATTAAAGTTTATCGTCGCTGTTTGAGAGTTTATAGATTAAAAGGGTTTAGGCCTCTATAACTGATCCCTCTCAATTAATTTTGCTTAATCCCGTCTAGTCGATTTTAACTCCTATAATGATAAGAAAGGCCAAAGTTGAATTTGAATACAGGGGATGATCATCTTCAAAGACGGAAGCATCCCAGCATGTTATATTGAAAGCCACGGAGGAAAAGATCGTCGGCGGAGTTGGAAGTTGAAAGTTCTTTCAGCTATTTCCCTCATCAAACTTACATCCGACGATGTTATCTCTCCGTTCACATACGAATTCTGCGGGGACTTGCCCATTTACAAAATGGAAGAAACCGAAAAACCCACAAGGATCAAGAGAAATGCCAAAGACCGAAATTTTCAAGGCAAGTGAACATTTTTATTAGCCAAATCTAAGATCAAATTTTCTACATTAAGCATTGATTGTTTCATTACAAAGTTATTAGATTTAACATAGATAAGGCTTATCAATTTGATGTATAACAGGGAGCCAAACCCAAGTCCAAGGAATGGTTGCGGGTCAAGGATTCTTCTCGGGTCAGGCCCAATCTGTGAATGGTGGGATGAGCCAATCCCAAGTCCAACTCGGTGGACATGGAATTACAGGAACTCTCTCAAGGTAGCCTTCCGACTCAAACCTTCAATACTTCTTTTGATTGTTTGCTAATAAATTGTTTATTGATTTGAATTGCAGCTCTGCTGGTAATGCCATGGCTCAATTGTCCTTGGGGTCGACTCAAGGTTCTGGACAAGCCTCGAGCTTTGGATCTGGACCATCTAACTCACAAGTATAGACAACACGATTCATGCCAATAATGAAACCGATTAACAAGTTTTAACAAATCATATTATTATATTTTCAATGTTTTTTATAATTTGAATAGGTTCAAGTCAATTTGGGGCAAGATGAGCAAGGGTCATTGGCGTCAGCTAACGTTTTTGCCGGAGGAGATGGAGATGGAAAAATTGCTCATGGCGGTCGCGGAGCTGGAGGTGATGGAGCCTTTGGTCCAGGAGGCGGACGAGGAGGTGCAAATGGTGGACGTGGAGGTGGCCGTGGAGGAGCTGGAGATGGCAATGGTGGATTCGGAGCTTCCCCTGCTGGTGGAGGTTTAGGAAGAGGAATGGCCCCTGATGGCTTTGGTCCTGGAGGCCGAGGAGGAGCAAACGGAGATGGATCAGGAGGATTTGGACCTGGTGGACGTGGAGGAGCTAATGGTGATGGCTCTGGCGGATTCGGACCTGGTGGACGTGGAGGTGCCAATGGTGATGGTCCTGGTGGATTCGGGCCTAGTGGACGAGGAGATGGTTCTGGAGCTGATGGTTTTGGACCTGGAGGCGCTGGAGGATATGGACCAGGAGGCAGAGGAGATGGATCTGGTGCTGATGGATTTGGACTCGGAGGCCGTGGAGGAGCAAATGGTGATGGTTCTGGTGGATTCGGACCTGGTGGACGTGGAGGTGCAAATGGCGCTGGAGGATACGGACCAGGAGGAAGTGGCGATGGCTTAGGTGATGATTCAGGAGATAATGGATTTGGCCCAGGCGGTCGAGGAGCTGGAGGTTACGGACCAGGAGGAAGAGGAGGTATATTACTAATTTATAGTTTCATAAATTAAATAAAAAATATTCATTTTTCAAATACTATAATAAATTTAATTAAATATATAAAAAAAACTTAAATTAAATTTTTAATTCTAAAATAATATTAAATAGATGGATCAGACGGACCATTAGGACGAGGAGGTGGTCGTGGAGGAGCAAATGGTGATGGATCAGGACCCGGAGGTCGTGGTGGCGGACGAGGAGGTGGTGGTGATGGAGATGGACCTGGTGGACGAGGATATGGCCCAGGAGGAAGAGGAGATGGTTCCGGTGCTGATGGTTACGGTCCTGGCGGACGTGGAGGCTTAGGAGATGGAAGCGACGGTGGTGGACCAGGAGGCCGCGGCAGTGGTCTTGGAGACGATGATGATGATGGCATGCGTGGCCCTGGATCTGGAGGTGGTTATGGCCCTGCAAGAGGAGCTGGTGGAAATGGTCACGGTGCAGCCGCTGGTGGAGGTGCAAACGGAGCTGGTGGTGGACCTGATGGAAGCGGTCGTGGATACGGCCCAGGTGGAAGAGGAGGGCCAAATGACGGACGAGGAAGTGGTCCAGGAGGACGTGGAGGTGCAAATGGAGATGGGAATGGTGGACGTGGAAGCGGACCAGGAGGATATGGACCAGGCTCAGGACCAGGTGGATCTGGTTTAGGAGATGGAAATGGCGGACGTGGAAGTGGTCCAGGAGGATCAGGATTTGGCGACGGAAACGGTGGTCGTGGTTATGGCCCAGCTGGTGGAGCAAATGGAGCCGGAGCAGCTTCAGGTGGAGGGGCAAACAGAGGAGCTGGACGCGGACCTGGAGGTTATGGACCTGGAGGAAGAGGAGGGCCAGATGGTGATGGAAACGGTGGAAGAGGAAGTGGACCAGGAGGTTATGGACCAGGCGGAAGAGGAGGAGCAAATGGTGATGGAAATGGTGGAAGAGGAAGTGGACCAGGAGGATACGGTCATGGATCTGGGCCAGGAGGATCAGGCTTAGATGATGGATCAGGTGGAAGAGGACCTGGAGGACGAGGATACGGACCTGCTGGTGGTGCTAACGGAGCTGGAGCTGCCTCAGGAGGAGGTGCAAATGGCGGAGCTGGTCGCGGACCAGGCGGTTATGGACCTGGCGGAAGAGGAGGAGC